>JAHWFP010007134.1:0-10400 GCA_023313725.1 Lithobius niger
AACACAAAAAAGGACAAAAAAAAACTATTTTATTTTTGTCCACAAAAACGACAAAACAACGTTAGTACGAAAATCGTTTCCTGTCGAAACGCCGTACCCTGCTTGGTAAAATTCGAGCCAAGGCAACTTGAACAAAACTACCCTACAATAAAACGAAGAACAAACTTTTTTTTCACAAGGCTTTATTATATTTGTGATCAATAACGAATTTTCCAAATTGCCCAACTTCAAATTTCTTTTTTCCCTTTATTTTTCCTTCCCTCCCCCCTCCGTTTTCAGCAATTTAATCTACAGAATATTCTCAAAATTCCATAAGAAATTGTCGATTTGAGGCAACAACTAAGTTTTTAATGGCGAGTCGTGGTAGCTTACTGCTAGAAGACAAGAAAAATCATTTTATTGGCGTGTTAAAGGATTTGAAAATTAGGGTGAAAAAAGACTATCTGGTAGAGGGTTCGTTTTTTAAAATAGGTCTGTAACGATTCGATACCTCATCCTCTTGGTTAGGAAACCAAGACTTTGACTCGGCTGTGTTTTGTGTGCTTCTCTCCCATTCCCATGCAACTCTTGTAAAGCATTATTTTTTACATTAATGTTGGTTTTTATGCGTGGGTGTTAGTCCCTGACACACAAATCCAGAACTAGATTGCAAAATTGAGTTGAAATAAATAATAACACAGCTAAAGGGGTTGATGTTTATCTGTATTAGCGGTTTATCCGCGTCAGGACGGCGTATATTTGGTAAACGGTGTGTTCCGGATTGCAGAAGTTACCGGGATTGGTTGTGTGGTTCATGGTGGTCGGCTGTGGTGGAGGTCACGTTTCTGAGGTTACGCTGATTGAGTGAGCGAAGCGAACGAAAATCAGCGTTTGTCATCAGAAACAGCACTTTTTCTTAAACACTTTTAGTAAGTTTGTAGGATAAATATTTATTCAGTAGTGGAAAATGACCGATTTTCTACGTTGGATAAAAGAAAACACGTGAAACACTACTGCTAAATTGAACTTATTTGACCTTTTTTAGTATTATGAACTGTGCACTAAGAAAACGCGCACATTATTCGGATCACTTCCTTGAACATTTGTTTGATAATTTTTGCTGAGAGTGTCTGTCAGCACCATATGAGCTGCAACAAGAAATCTCCTCGAGTGCAGCGAGCAAAGACCTTGGAATACTAGTAGACGAGATGCGGCGGAATGAGCGAGCGACTCCGCTAGTATTGGTAAACGGTGTGTTCCGGATTGCAGAAGTTACCGGGATTGCAGATGTTACTGATCGCGAGATATTTTTCAGTTGGCTTTGAGATTTGTGTGCATTGTACGTCATAACAAACAACAACAAAAGTAACAGACTGCGCTACTACGTTCTGAATCTGAACGTTGCTGCTGTTTCTGTTAAGTTTCAAATTATCACCCTTTACGGTATACTTGTTACAATAAAGAAAGAAAGATAAATAAAAAATATAAAAAATAAATAAATGTAAGTAGGTCAAACCATCCGCCTACCTTACATGGTGGTTCATCTTGAAACTATTTATTCCCCTTTAATCCGTTTCAAATTGCCATTCTCAGAATGAATCTGATTAAATTAAGTCTGATTAAGATGGACGGAAATTTATTTGGTAGATTGTTTAAGGTCATACGAGTTGACAACTGGTTGAATCTGATCGAAACGGCTTCCATTGTGATTGGATAAAACCCTTTCGCCGTTGCCACAGTAACCTCCACTACGTAAGAAGCAGTCCTAATTAAATTCTGTAGATGTTTTGTCTGTAGAATTTGGTCTGTAAAGCCAAGTCTGTATTCAAGTCTCGTAACCTAATTTGCCCTTTTCTTGTTTGTGTGTTGCTTGTTTTAACAAAATTGTGCTTGAAAGAAGGGGATGGGATGGTAATTACGGATGTAGGACACATAGGCACCGGACAATTAGGCACCCCAACTTACGCACCAGGACAAATAAACATTGAGACGTAATGGACACTGGACAAATAGGCATCAAGTTTTTTACTTTTTTTTTTAAATTCGGTTGATCAACCCTCAAATTCTGTATCGTTTATTTTAAAGCCTTATAACCTTCCGCCTGCCTCACAACACCCACGCGACGATCACATCCGCGTATTTACCACAGCTAAGGTCAACTGAGACGGTAGCTTCGTTCCTCGCAGTGAAAAACATAGCTACTGTCTCAATTGGCATTGCGCCTAATAGTCCAACCACCGTGAACCCATTGATTGTGTCGTCAAAAACCGGAATGATTCTTGTATTTTAAAATCACAATTTATAATTTTCTAGGCTAGTTTCTTATAATTTTGCTTCGGCGATCTATTGGAATAATTAATTTTAATTTTTACCGCATTAGTCTATTCGATTGTAGATCTCATGGTAATTATTAGAAAATTAGTGGATGTACACAGAGAGATGAAACGTCATGATTATTGTACGCGCGCATTGCATCATTTAGTGACGGTTCGTTCTTAAATATAGTTAACAATAGTCAACAGAAAATCTCCTAGACGCCACATTTTAAAACGGTTTTTTAGCAAGGGAAAGACTAACTGTAAGTAAATAGACCTTTGGGACCGTATTTGATGTGGAGGATCGAGAAAAATGGCGCTGGGAGGTATATCCCTTTAAATGTTGGACTTTTATTCGTGTGGGACCGTTGGGGGAGGGGGTTCACATTTTTTTCTAAAATTTTTTGTGGTGAATTGATGTTCCAAATGACGCTACCGCGCTCGCACCGGCTAGCGAGTGTAATAGAGATCCCAACAAATCTTTAGCAGTTTGAATTCATTTACTATACTTATATTGATTACTGGCAGTGCCGAATTCTTGTTATTGCGATGGCTACGAACAAAATTAATTATAGGGGAAAACTAATTATCGCCAGGACAATAATTAGTCTTTGTGGTCCGGCTCTGCACACAATTTGCTTGCCGTCCTTTGCAAATTTAATTTAAAGTAAGCAAGTTTGGTCTCTGTATTTGTTTTGGGCGTTAATGGTTCAGCTGGGCAGTTCTCAAGCTTTCAGCTATTCATTCATTTATTTATTTAAAAGAGTGCAAACAAAGGTCTATTTCCTTACCGTTAGTCAATCCCTTGGTAAAAATCCGTTTTAAAATGTGGCGTCTAGGAGATTTTCCGTTGAATAATTGATAACTTTATTTACTGCGTCCTGCAGTATATGATGCTTTACGCGCTTACAATAATCATGATGTTTCATCTGTGTGTACATGTACTAATATTCTAATAATTACCCTGAGATCAAAAATCTAAACGACTAATGCAGTAAAAATTAAAGTTAATTATTCCAATAGACCGCCGAAGCAAAATTATAAGACACTAGCCTAGAAAAGAATAAATTGTGATGTTAAAGTACGAGAATCATTCCGGTTTGATTCTATTTCGTGTAGGCTACTATTCCCAAAGCCAACCGAGAACGCGGCTGCGTTCCTTGCTGCGAGGAACGCAGCTGCCACCCCAGCCGACCTTGAAGCTGGTAAATGCGCGGATTGCGATCTGCGCGTGGCTGTTATAAGGTAGGCGGAATGTTATAAGACAGGCCGGATGTACCTTTAAATGAGCATAACCTCGCCTTGTATTTTGCATTCCTGGCGAAATAGCGATGAATGTAGCAAAAGTGTGTCTGTGGTAGCCGGGGGGGTGGGTGGGGGGGGGGGACATGGAAATATGACGTTTGCAACATTTACATACGTTCGACCTAATGTTGCAAAACTTGAGTACACAGGAAAGCTAACAAGGCAGCAGCACTGTAAAGGTACATGCCTCCCGGTTGGCTTTCCTGCATGGTTCAGTTTTGCAACATTACTTCAGGCGCGTGTAAATGTTGCCAAACCATCCATTTTCCTATTTTGCTCCTCGTGAAAAACGGATTTGCGACATTCACTGCAACCTATGCAAATATTGCTAAAGCTATTCCGCGCAGGTTGCTCGAATATAGCGAGAACCACAGATTAGAGAACAGCCGCCCCACAACCGGGGATGTTGTTCTCTAATCTGTGGCAAGACCGTCCTTTTAAAGGGATATACCTCCCATCGCCACTTTTCTCGATCCTCCACATCAAGTTTGGCCCCAAAGGTCTATTTCCTTACCGTTAGTCTTTCCCTTGCTAAAAATCCTTTTTTAAATGGTCTAGGAGATTTTCTGTTGAATATAATGGAACTTTATTTACTAACGATCCGTCACTAAATGATGCATTGTGCGCGTACAATAATCATGACGTTTCATCTGTGTGTACATCTACTAATTTTCTAATAATTACCAAGAGATCTAAAATCTAATACACTAATGCGGTAAAAATTAAAATTAATTATTCCAATAGATCGCCTAGCCTAGAAAATTATAAATTGTGATTTTAAAATACGAGAATCATTCCGGTTTGTGCCGACACAATCAATGGGTTCACGCTGGCTGGACTATTAGGCGCAATGCCAATTGAGACAGTAGCTACGTTTTAGTTGCGAGGAACGAAGCTACCGTCTCAGTTGACCTTAGCTGTGGTAAATACGCGGATGTGATCGTCGCGTGTGTGTTGTGAGGCAGGCGGAAGGTTATAAGGCAGGCTGGATGTTGCTTTAAAGGAACATGCATCCTTGTTGGCTTCCCTGAATGACTCAGTTTTGCGACATTAATTCAAACGTATGTGAAGTTGGCAACATATTCATATTCTTGGTTTTTTTTTCTTCCGTACAAGATGATTTTGCGATATTAACTCTTAACCTGTTTAAATGTTCCAAACGTTCTTCTCAACGGGTCACACGACATACCGGAAGGATTTATGTCCCTTTAAGAGGTTGAAGATTCTCAGACAGTCGCAGGCAACGGCAACTATCTCATTAGGGCTACAGTACGTGGCCTGCTTGACACAATGGCCAATTTGTAGTTCGTTTGTGTGGCTAACGTTATGCTTTTCAATTGTTCACCATTCACGAGCCAAACTGAATACAACATCAATGTGTGCGCTAATGGACCAGTCACTATCTACGAGGCAGGGACGTGCACAGGACCACCTAGAGAGAGGGGCAAACTTTTTTCTGGGGGCTTTTTTTTTTTTTTTGCTTTTTAACCTCGTTTTTAACCTCTTTTTACCCCTCTTTTGTGGGACTTTACCCATTTCTGCCCCTCTTTGCAGTCCTTTTTTAGCGTTTTTTAGGCTCTTTTACATCAGCGCTCCACCGAAAAAGGGTACTTTTTTCAGAAAAAAAGGGGCAAATTGCCATGAGGGCAGGGGCTAGAGCCCCCCCCCCCCCCCGGGGGGCGGCCCCGGGGGGGGGGGGTGGGGGGGGGGGGGGGAGGCGAAGGGCAAGGAATTCAAAACCTAACTTTGATGTTTCCAATGACTCCCCCTACTCCCAAGATTCGCAACCATTTAGGTTGCGAATAGTTTCTTGTGGCCTAATTAAATAATCAGACATTTCGCATCGACGAGTTCTCGATTGTATGGACAAAACGTGTCATGTTTTCGAAGCAAAGTGCAAATGTTTTTTTTTTTTATTTATTTATTTTTTAATGAATCCTCTTTGGAACGAGATTCGTGATTTATGACAGAAAATAACTTTTGATTTGATGTACTGTATTATGCATATTCGGCTCAGCTGAGATAGTTCGTGTCATACTACTCAACAATTCTCCAAAACTGACTTCAAAACCTTGTAAATTCTTAAAAGGGAAAATAACGGTAGGTTATACAAATATTGGGCATATGTATACGACTGAAAATTAGAAGTGTAGAACCATTTTCGAGTATTTTCCAGTATATTAAGCTCACGTACCCAGATTTCAGCCATTTGACTTTGAACAGTAAGCATAGCAGCTGCAGGGCCGTAGCTCAAGGTACTTGGAAAGGCGGGGGGGGGGGCGGGGGCGAGACTCACATTTTGCCAACTCATCTTACGATTTTGCCAACTAGTTTTGAAAATGAGAGTAGTGCTGCCACTAAGTAACTTTTGACAGGGTGCGGCAAACTCGACTAGGTGGTCTCGGGGAGTGCTGTAAGCTCCCCAAGCAGAGTCCCGGGTGGGCCCTGGAAGTTGAAGCATTTTACGCTATTTTAGTGCCCATTTCTGGCCTGCAGTAAAGCACATTTGCAACAAATTGTCAAACAAACTTAGGAGATTTTTTTATTCGTCCTTCAGGATGGCAGGGCTTCCGAAGAACTTAATTGTAATAAATTATGTTTTTTTTAATACATTTTCTAAATTTGCCTACTAGGCTACGCAAATTTTTGCGGAGCTCTTTTTTTTTTTCCGTCTAGGTCAGTCGCGTGGATGTGAGGAGAGCTGCAGGGAAGCAACCAGAAACCTTCAGGGGCAGGGCCGTTTCAGCTACCCGAATGAAACAGAAGTGTTGTGAAAACTAATAAAAAAAATAATAAAAACTCACAGCTTAAACTTTACTTTCAAACTGACCGAATGATGATGATAAAATTAACCAGTATTTAGGGAAACGGGAATTTGCTTTGCAATGAAAATTTATCCGAGTTTGCCAAGTCGACAACTCGAATTTGCCAGGGGGGGGGGGGGGTGACGCCCCCCCCTCTCAACTTTTCAAAAAACATACAGTCGCTACGGTCCTGCATAGCAGTGGGGTGATGGGAAATTTTGAACTTTTCATCAATCAAGGAAATTTTTAGAACTTTTGACCACTGAGTAAATGCCATTTTTTAGTCTTAAAAATGTATTTTTCCTCTAGTTTTCTCACTTTAAATTCACTTGACAAAATCTACAAATTCGTGTGGTATCTCCATTTGCCCCACGCTAATTGCCTTTTCATGTGACAAATATTGACCGATTCTTAAGTCTGTATGGAGGGAATGAGTAAATGGCATTGTCCTAATAAAACTTTTTTTTTGCTTTCTTTCCAGGTACAATATACTAAAGACGAGCTTCCCGACGCCAACGGTAGCTTGCTGGTCACGTGCATAGGTTTGACATCCGGTGTTGGTCGGATAGTGTTTGGCATACTGGCTGACTTTCCTTGCGTCAACAGGCTATTTTTGCAACAAGTAAGTATTTTTTTTAAATGTTTTTTCCTGCCATCCGAATTTAGGCTATGTCAGAAATCAAATTTTTAGAAGTATACTACAACCGTGTATAGGTGCGGCTTGTGGGGGATGGGGGGGGGGGGGTGTGAGAGGGAAGATTTCGGAAAATTTTCTGAGAACTGCCGCAAATAGGATACGAATCCAAGATTTCCCACTGACTGCTCGGTTACCACGGAGAAAGCCTGAACAGCTACTTAGCTCAGCTGGAGCCCGTAGCAGGATCTGCCCCAGTGCCCCAATGGTTAGAGAGCTCAGCCTTGTCAGCGGGAAGTCCTGGGTTCAAGTCCCAGTCGGGGCAGTGTTGTCTTTTCTTTCTCTCAACCCTAGTGGTGGTATTATGGCTAAAATTAAGGAATCTGTCAGGTAGTGCAAAATGAAAAGTGTTGGGCTAAAGTCAGCTTTTATCTATTCACTAGCGTCGTACCCGGCTTCGCCCGGGGATTTGTTTGACCCGTGGTTGTTTCCCAGTATTTGCTCGGTGCTGCCTGATCGTTCACTGCAACAGTCGATTTTTGTTTGTGTAACACTCCCCCTTTCCGCCAATCCTTTCCCTCCCCTCTCCCCTCCTCCTTTTATCCCTTCCTCTCCCTCTCATCTTGGTTTCCTTCCCTTTCTCCTCTTTGCTATACGTAGTTGAACACGTACCCGGCTCCCGTGCTTGTTTGCTTGTTCTCTTCTAAACCATGCGCAAAGGCTGTTTGCCGTGACGTCACCATGAGTTAGTCAATGACGAACGAGAACAACGGCTGTTTGGCCGTCTGATTGGACTAGCCCAGTCACGTGATATACACGTCACAGCAAACAGCCATGGCGCATGGTATAGGTTCAGTTAATGCGTAATCGTATGCTGAATGGTAAGAGCTCACTTTGCCCCCCCCCCCCCCATCCCAGTCTTCCGCTGTGGCTTAAGCGATGCGTACCGTGTGAAAATGAAGTGTGCATGACGTCATGTAATACTTGCCCTTGACATTACCACGGTGTTTAGTTAGAAGGATAATTGTTAGAGCAAATTGTTAGTCGAGGCAACAATGTGCCAATTTCAACTTCTTTTCAGGGCAACAACGTCCCCGTTTCAACTTCAAGCCAAAGAATTGACACACTCGCACGTTTTCATTGTTCCCCTTCCGCGGGTCGTTGCGGTTGCTTCATTTCTGCTATGAGACTTTGGTTTATAATATAAGTTTATCGCCCATCAACTATACGAAATAATAATGCGACAGAAAGCTTTGGAAATTGTATACAGCGACGGGGTTTACCGAGTAGACGACAGAAAGTCTTGTTTCAGAGCTGTGCGTAAAGGATTTCAATACGAAAACATTACCTCAACATCGTTGATTACGTGCTAGCCACCATTCATTACTAGCTAATTCCACACAGATAAAATAATTTATGCGACAGATATGCTTGAAATTTGACGTTCAGTTCAGTAGGTGCCTTTTATGGTTTGACATTTGGGGATGTTTTAAATCCAAAGATTGTAATAATTTGGAATGCAATTTTCGTGAACGTTGGGAACACGCCATCTGTTATCAAAAGAATTGTCCTCTATAGCCGAGAAACAAAAGCAGACTCGTGTAACTTATTGTTTCCGTTTCACAATTAAATCGAAGTGATACATTGTAATTGTAACTTATCTAAAATAAAGTATAATCATCGTCTACTAAACTGTTTAAGGAGAAAAAAATCCATTCAGGGTTACCGCTCCGTGAATAAAAAAAAATAATAATAATCTAGATAAACCTAAATAAGACGAAACTAACTTAATCGTGCTCAGTTGTTTTACAATTAAATGAATACAACGACCACTTTATTGGAAATATAATTAATCAGCGACCATTAATTATAGCAAAGTTACGATTTTCTTCAGGCTGTTCAAGAAACGATTTACAATTATCTTTTCATACGGAGCTCACAATCAATACTTACACTAAAGCAAAACCATAAAACGACCAAAAGGGGTGATATCATACAAAAACTACATAAGGGTAAAGGAACCATCAAGTTTTTGCCATAGAAAGTAGTGAAATGGCTGCCACCAAGTTTTCCGTCCCAACCCTGATCACTAAATCTCAACTGACACCTCGGTGTTGTCAGTTAAGCTTGAGTGTACGCGGTTCGTACCACAAACTTGGTGGCAGCCATTTTGGCTCTGATATCACTCCTTTCTATGGCAAAAACTTGATGGGTTCCTTTACCTTTATGGGGTTTTTGTATGATTGATTTATACAATAATTGCAACGCCCTAACAGAGCACTAAATACAATATCAAAAAGAAACAATAAAATCCAACAATAAAAAACAAAAACAGCAGATTCTGAAACTGTGCCGACCAGTAAGTGGCTGACAAGAAGCTTTAAAGGGATATGCCTCCTAGCGCCGTTTTTTTTCGATCCTCCACGTCAGGTACGGCCCCAAAGGTCTATTTCCTTATCGTTAGTCTTTCCCTATCTCAAAATCCTTTTTTAAATGTGGTGTCTAGGAGATTTAGTGTTGAATATAATGGAACTTTATTTACGAACGACCCGTAAGTACATGATGCTTTTCGCGCTTACAATAATCATGACGTTTCATGTCTGTGTGTGCATGTACTAATTTGCTAATAATTACGATGAGAGTAAAATCTAAAAGCATAATGCGGTAAAAATTAAAATTAATTATTCCAATAGATCGCCGAAGCAAAATTATAAGACACAAGCCTAGAAAATTATAAATTGTGATGTTAAAATACGAGAATCATTCCGGTTTGTGACGACACGATTAATGCGTTCATGCTGGTTCGTGTATTAGGCACAATGCCGAATGAGACAGAGCTACGTTCTACGCTGTGAAGAACGCAGTTACTATCGCAGATGACCTTGGTGTTCGTATATGCGCGGAAGGCGACCAACGCGAACTGTTATAAAGCAGGCGGAATGTTATAAGGCAGGCCGGATGTCCCTTTAAGTTTAGCAGCAAATGCGACATCACTATTTAAAAAAAACAACAAAAAAAACACACTTTCTAGGCAATTCCAGTCAATGATGGTGAGAGGAAAAAAGAACCAGAAAGGGTGTTCTTGTTGCACTGGAATCGCTTAACCTTCCTTGCATGGTCCATTCGACTCGCAGAGTCTGGGGGAAAAAAACGAGCAGGGTCAGGAAAAGTGGCACCATTTAAAATGTGGAAATAAAACAAGCGGCTACAGCGACTGCCTAGTCGCACCGGTCTTCTGTACGGTTCCTGCACTTCCAATGTTGAGGCGCACACCTCTATCATGCACTACAACTGCTGTTATTATTTAATTTAGTTACGTCGAAGCAGTCTATTAAACTTGACGTTGTAAACAATGGACGCGTC
>JAHWFP010007136.1:0-25686 GCA_023313725.1 Lithobius niger
GCTGGCGCTGCAGATGGAGATAGCTGCTGGCGCTGCCGATGGAGATAGCTGCTGGCGCTGCCGATGGAGATAGCTGCTGGCGCTGCCGATGACAGCGTTCCGCATCTTGTGTAATAATATATATAGATTCTCCTGAACAAGGTTGGGATTTGTTCCCGCTACAGTATGTTGTTTTCCGCAGCATGGACGATATTCATTTCTCATTGCAAGACACTCGCCAATGCTCAGTTAGATGCAACCTCTCTCTTGCAAGCAAGATTTGATCCTGGCATACTGTTTTATCGATCGCAATGAAGGAAAATTTTTTATCTACACATTTGACAGTTCCGTGAATTTGCGTGTATAATTCTCTTTTTTATCAATGTCGCGGTCGTCACATCCAAGTCTAGGTAGTAGACCAATTATGGAAGTGAAGATATTGGGATGTGCAGTTCGTACTGGTGAAACAAAGTCGCCGAGTGTCAGAGCGATACGGTTAGGTGTCTCATGTATGATCCAGTGCCGATTATCAGTGTGCCGGTATGGGTCAACGATTTTCATTAGAGTCGGAAGTTTAACTTGCAAGTCATATGAAGTCAGCCTTAGCAACATCCAAGTTTCAGATTTCGGGTCCTCACTTCCCCTAATGCCTCTAAACATGCGAGTCACCAATAATTGTGGTAAACCCCTTCCACGTTGAATGACATGATGTCACTTGGTTCCGTGCAATCGTTCCAAAAGTCTACAATGGGTTGATGATTTTTACGCTTCGGTTTGCTTCGTCGGTCGAATTTTTCTCCTAGTTTTTTTCATTGCACAACATTGAAACATTTGAAGAGTTTTATATAAAGGGACCGGCTGGAGCAAGTTGTTGCTCCACATGCCCCCCCCCCCTACTCATTTACCCCTTTGGAGAACGCTTTTTGGTTCCTTTTTCCCTTTGTGCAGTTACATTTTTGTGAATATTATCCTTCCTGGTTTAACAACTCGGGTATTTGCTTTGTCTCGCATGAAATTTCCCTCATAGTCAAGGTGAACAGAAAAAATATCCAGGCTGCCCTCCTGGTAGCTTCGCATTTTCACCGTAATATTTATGTCCTTGGGAAGTTCTTTTCCTGTTGGCTGTGGTCTGGTTTCTCTCAATTGTTGTAACACGCTATATACACGTATAGTAAGGCACCACTTCCCGGTGCGCCTTGCAGTTACATGCACTGCTCGTGCACTCTCTCAACATCCTCCTAAACCAGTTAAAACTGCACTGCACCTATTAGCCAGTCACGTGACGTAAATCCTGGAGATTCCCCGTCGCTGGCGGGTATAAAACCAGGCCCGCTTCGGACGAATCTTGAGTTGATATTGGAGTGGCAGCCTGCAAGCTGTCACTCTGGAACTAAACCCAGGGTCGGTTCGATGGGAAAACTTGATGCCGATGCCTAATCTGTAATGCTGTGTGCATATAGTCCCTTAGCTATGCAGTAAGGAGTGAATAAGAAATGGGCTTGACTCGAAATTTATCGTCCACTCCCTTAGCAGTCACATTGTATGTTAGGTGGTTTGGCTTGACAATAATTTCATGTGTGCTCTGTAGTTTCCCTCTAAAATCAATTAATTATAACTTCACCCTTGAACAAATATCGTTTCAATAGGTCTACAACATTTCTTTATGTATGTCGAAAACGTTTTTTGGCCACTATTTAAACTGGTTTTGAAAATGAACATCTTTCTTTCAATGCGGCAGTTATTTGAATTGGTACCTCAGTCACGTTTAAATTTAACTCTCCGATATCCAAATCTTTTTCAAGGGTAGAAACTTCCAAGCGATCAAGGATGCTAGACTGCTGTGTCTCCAAGGAAACGGGGTGACCTGCAACACTTTGAGTTGGAGATGCAACCAGTAGTGGTCCTCCCAGTCGATTGCTAAAAGCCTGCCCATGTTTAAGTGGTCGCTTTTGATGGGAATCAAAAAGATTGCTTGGCAGCGATCACCTCAACCCGTTCTCCTTTGTTTACAACGTGAGGTTTGAAGAAGGTGTTTTTCCATTGCTGTAGAAGGGGAAAAAACATATGGCAGCCAAGGGCAAGAACAAGACCCACAGCTGCCGGCACAAAAAGAAGATGAAGAAGAAGCAAAAAGGAAAGGGACGGGAGGTGAACACGCAACCCCTTCCTCACTGTCTCACTCAAAATCCAACATGGCGGCACCCATGGATGCATGGGGAATATAGCCAACGCGGAAACAAAACAAGCACTGTGCTTGGTTAAAACACGACCGGGAGAACTAAAAGCGCATACACAAGTTGTAGAATTACCTAATATAGGCTGCCACACGCACAGTACACGTGTCCCAAGGAAGTATGAAGAAACGCCAAAACACGCAATACTGTTGCAAAACTGAGCCATACAGGGAAGACAAAAGGTAGACTCTACCTTTAAGGCTTTTTCGATCTATCAGAAAATTTCCCTTATTTTTTTTTGCTCACAATCCTTGACATTTCACGCTGTTAAATTACTACTTTTTAGATTTTTAATTTCTCTAGTTCTAAATTGAAAGTGATATGTATGGCTTATTTTTAACCTAAAAAGCTACCGTTGTGAGGGTTCGGTGCAAACCCAGCTACAGCGAGTAACAGCACGGTGGATATTGTCTTGACCACCAAGCTCAGATGACATCTGATCGAATCGTATGTCCGATCTGTACATGATTCATAACCCCACAACACCCTAAAAAAGATTTTCCTTCCCTCACAGAAAAATGAAGGTTCACCGATGCCATGTGAGGTGACCTGTAAACGATTACCTTTAATCGAATTTAATAAATATGGTAGCGTGCACTAATGAGCACAGGATGATTTAAGAAACACCACAGAATTCGTTTATAAATGCAGCACAATTTTTAGGATGTGGCAGGAAGGATCGTGATCTCTAAAAATTAGAAACAAGAATTTAAATAAATACAATAACTGCTTATGCTAAAAAAAAAAATCATGAGCTCACGGCTCATAGCGGGTAACAATAGTTGGGAAAGGTAAAGCGTCATTTGAAGAACGGAAGACACAATCGCCACGCGTAAAAGCCATCATAACCAATGCTCCTATGACGCTCTTATTAAATGAAACTAGAGGAAGCCCGTGCTACGCACGGGTGGTGTTTGATGCACCGTTAAAAACACTGGAACGATTTCCTTCCTCATGTGTTTTACGGAATGCGTGTATCCCGTCTATGTGTTTTTGCGTACCCTGTCTAGCAAAGGGTGTTTTTCGTTTGCTTCACTCCCTCATTCAACGTATCCCTTGTTCCGGAGCCCATACACTTACATTACATATGATTCTTTCCTGCAAAAATGGTTGGAATACGCGTTTGTACATGTGAAATAAATAAATACGCCTTTGTGCATGTGAAATAATAAATACGCCTTTGTATACCGGAAATAAATAATTACGCCTTTGTACACCTGGAAGAAATAAATAGGCATTGGAGACATTGTAAGGGAGGATTAAACAAACGAAGCTTCAACAATCAGTAAGAGGGCGAGCGGGCTCCTTCTTACCACGGTAGCAAAGAAAAAGAGCGAGCGACCGACAATGAAAACGGATATGTGCTCTATCAATTACTTGCGGCCGTCTTGTGGCGGCCGTCTTGTGGCCGTCTCGTTGCCGTCCATCCTACGCGACAACTCGATTTTATTAATAAAGATAAAAGATCGACATAGGTTCCAATAATGCAACTCTACTAAATAGGTCTAAACATTCATGCATGCAATACGATCACGGTCAATTTTCGTTTGGAAGGGGGGGGGGGTCAACCACCACCATCCCGCCATTAAACCCAAGAAAACATCTCATTCTGAAAAATGAACCTCAGTCGAAAATACTTACATTTATAAAACAAAATGTAAACGAATGAAAAAAATTAATAATATTTTGGCACAGCTTGGGGTAAAAAAATTTGCCCTTAAATACGTTGATCCCAGTCTAGACCCCAAGGCAATGGGCCGACCCCCCCCCCCTACTTTCGCTACCACCTTACCGGATGCCAGATGTAAAGTATAACTGTACGTACAGACTAACAAATCACCCATGTCTGGTGTAAATGTTGACAGAGTTTAGGAGACAGGAAGAAGTATCTCGTTTGGTAGCTTTCTTTGTTTGGGGAGGGGGAAGGGGCAGTGGATGGGGTTAGGATGTGCAATCCTGTATATTGCATTCGTTATTCAAACATAATGCGTGTTAGCTTTTAAGTTAAGTAAAAAAGTGCGCGATTTAAGACGAGTTACAATAATGACCAGCCAATTTCTAATTATCTTCTACAGCTAAATTATCTTAAGAGACGAAAGACAAAGCTAGCTATTGTTTATTTTTCTGTCGAAAGTGATCGTAGAATGAATTTAGAATTATGTACCGGGCCGGATTAAGGGGGGGGGGGTGCTTTGGGTGCTGAAGCACCGGGCCACAGACCGAAAAAGGGCCTCAAGGATGCTTCACGGTCAGGAGAAAAATAAAATAAGGGACTGTTTTAAATTTAAAAATCTTTGTTAAAAAAAAAAGGAAATGTTTTTATTGCGGGACAGGAGGGGGGGGGGAGGGCTCAGACAGGCCGTAGTACCATTGTGCCATGGCACAGGCGCTCTTTGGTTGCCATATTTTTTGGTAGTTTTTTTCCTCTACTGAAGAAAAATGAGTGCCCTATTCGGATTGTTTTCCGGCTGGTGACAAAAGGACGACACTATTCAACCATTCCTTTCAGATACAAATATCGCATCCCCCCCCCCTTCCTGCGCCGGCACTATAGGGGTGGTTTGCCTCCCGCGCGTCCCCATTCAACTCAACAAAATGGTTAAAAATAAAATGTGAAAATCAACCAAACGGCGATCCTTAAAATATAGAAAACGCTTTAAAAATGGACACTGTATCCGGAAATAACAACCGAATATTAAAACAAGCAAAGCTTCCAGGACTTGGCCTTGGACTTTGCATGGGGAGTTTATAGCACTTTCCCCCAGACCACCTAATGATAGTTGAAGTTCAGGCCTACATCACTTATCAGATGAATAAGTAAGTTTATATGGTAAGACCCCTGTCATCCCTTCAAATGGCACAGGCACCTTTTTCTCGCCAGTCCGACTTTGGAAGAGGGCACAATAAATCTTAAGCATCAGGCATCTACGAGGCTTAATCCGACCCTGATTATGTATCGTTGCCTTCCTAATCATATCGGTGTTCCTCCGTAATACAGCTACGCTCAATACACTATCCCGAAGCGGACTCACATGTTCGTCCAACTGATAACACAACTGTTACACTAAATATTCGATTATACAATAATTACTTGATTAGCAGGAGCCGCTATTTGTTCAACATAACTACCCGAATTGTTAATATATGTAGAATACTGGGGCAGTTGGCGAAGCGCAAAGTAGCGCCATTTTTGTTTTTATCGGTTCGCCCAAAGAAGAACAACATATAGGACGCCGTTTTCCGTGCGGTATTGTCAAAACCTGAAACTAACTAGCTTAATTCCGGTTTAACTTATTTTCCATACGGAGGCATAATTGATGAAAGTTCTTGATCGAGGACCTAGAACCCTTCATGGGCAAACGATTTCATCATAAACTGTTCAATAACAAAGCCTACAATTTGCTGGCACGTGTTCTCATCGAAAATCATATTAATCGGCATGACATGCCAGGACTTCGGCCTGGCGCTAATAAGTGATACGACTTACCCGTTTGAATAAAAGCACAGCCACCTACAGTAAAGGCAGGATCAGCTTTGCCTTCCACAATGCTCCGCTAGAAGACGCGACAAATACCGACGCGACAAGTTTGCCAAGTGGCGCCATCGGTTGACAGAATTTGGAACCCTCGTCGGTTAGTTTGAAATTTCGCCGCTTGGTGTAGAGATGCCAGCACCTAGCAAACTTGCGCTTCCTTCTATGTCAATGGTTGATTTTACGCGCCTAATTTGTCTTGATCTGATCCGACCTGTACTGTAGGTGGCTGTGATAAAAGACTCGAGTGGGACGTGACGTCACTAGACAATGGTCCGTAGTGACGTAACTACGCGAGCCCTTTTTCTCTTCCAGCAGTATCTGCATCATTAAGGACGTACGATGTGCGTGTGTGTTTGTACGTTTACTCCACCTACAAACATGGGAGTAGGACCAAACGAAAAATAATTAAATTACGCTCAGGTTAGGCCTTTTTTCATCGCTGTAGCTTGATATTATGACCCTCAAATATGTGAAAAACCCTTAAAAAATAACGTCAACGTTTTTTTTTTAAATCCTCATGATGTTTGTTCATGACGTCATAGTTTGTTCATGAAAACCTCCTCGAGCGAAGAAAGATGATCTGGAAAAGGATGCACGCAAAAAATAACCTAAACGCACGACGTATTTTACAACGTAACACATATAGATATTAAAATTGGTTTTGTATCAACTGACTTGATGCATGGAAAACTGGTTTTAAAAGGGTGCCAAACATTCGCGTTTCTGTAGCACGGTGGTGCGTGGATTGAGCAAGCAGAGCGATCGATTTTCACCTAAAGTAATTACCTTCATAAGGGATTACTACTGGAGGAGAAGACGTACAGTATTGGACAATGAAATTTAGACAGTTTGAAAGGGGCAACTAGAAGTCTACATCTATTAATCATGCCTGGTTATGGGAAATCCTTGAATATTACGAAGTTGTTAAATTCAATAAACGAATAATAATACCCGTAAAATAAATACAATACTGTTTCTGCGATGCAACTGAAAAAATAAAATTTGTTGAACACAGAATAGAGTCAGTCAAACACATAGTACTGCAAATCTCTATTTATGGAATCTGGATAGGCCAAGAAAATGTGGTGGCTTCTTCAGTCCCACTACATGGAAAAGTATTATTATGCATGACAAAACCTATCAACTGACTTTAAAAGTATTACGCCATTTAGTTAAAAATATAAATAGAGCAACAGTTTTAAAATTGATTTTGTTTTAAAATCGATTTGAAAGTCAATTTTGCGGTCTTGTTTTAAAGAAATGCATTCAGAAACTTTGAATTCAGGAATAAAAAGCTGTGGAAAGACGTACAATCCTAGGGGTGAAATAAAGTGGAAAAAAAACAGCCAACAAGAAAAAAAAAAAAAAACAAAGAAAAAGATTTCCGCAGAACGAAAGCCACGGGAAAAAGGAATGGACAGTAAACAGTCAATGGAAAAAATATGCTGTGAAAATAAAAAAAAAAATCTCGAAGATCACCGTAGGAATATAACAGAAGGAAAACAATCCGAGGAAAAAAACTGAGGAAAGAATCGTTTCCTAGTGAAATTTCTTACCTAACCTAGCTTGTTTAATATTTCTAACGCGTGGTCCAGTGACAACCCGAACCACTGCACTGTGACAGAGGTTGGCACTAATGATCTAGTTGTCGACGCACCATTAAGCCTTAACCCCCCCCCCCAACTCAACCTATAAAAGCAAAACAACCAAAAAACAGTAAAGAAAAAAGTAAAGTTTCCTTCAGTTATTTCCGTGGCCTTTTTTTTTCGTGGCTTTTTTTTCCTTTGACTTTTTTCAGTCTTTACTTTAGTCCTAATCCACATTCAGAGTTTCATTTTCTGGCAGTGTGTTGCCAGCAGTTGTTTTTTTTATTGAGGGTTTGCAATGTTTATTCTTCCCGCGCGAATCTCCCCTTCCCCCTTCCTAACGCGAAGTCCGGTCTGACTGAGTATTGTCTGAGAGACCATGCCGAGAAACGAAGCTCCTGAGTTGAATACTTTCATCAATCAAAAAAGAAAGTTAGAGGTTAGAAGTGATCAGATACCGCGCTAGTTCTAACTATAAGTTGAATGAAGTTGAATAGAAGATTTATAAGCTGATCTGGTCGAACGAATACCGACCAATAAGAGGTTTCCTCAGTCGTCGACTTAGGGATTAACGTTAAAGTTTGGTACTGAACGTTTCACACAATCAGGTCACAAAACATGGGGCAATTTCGCGGAAAAAGTTTCCAATATCAACTTACGTGTGGCGAATTTGACTTCAACGAATGCAAGCCCTTCTTTTTTGGTTGGTTTGGGGCGGGGATTGCCCACAGCCTCTCCCCCCCCCTTCCCTTAGTGATTCCGCCGCTGGTTCAGCCAATAATTCAAGGATAAAGGAAAACTAAGCCCAATGTTTCCGGAGTTTTCATTGGCAGCTTGCATTTTGTCGGTGAATATTAGTCCTCAAACTAAAGTCATTAACACTATTTTCTTACACCAGGTCAAAAGTGAATTACGCCAATGTTTAAATCGCAGCAAGCCTTGTCCTATCCAGACTAAATTACTAAGTTCAGTGTGTAAGTCATTGGGTACTTCGATCATCTCTACCCGCACGTGAGAAGTGGACTCGTCGTCCAATCGTGTCTAACAGCTAAAACGGACTTAAATGTCGTAATTATTGGTCGTAACAGTTTATAATTATCCAACCTGCGACATGAAATATGCATTCTGAAACCAATACCTTAAAACAGTCGCACTTCCGCAACCATTCACGCCCTGGAGGAAGTCATCCATAAAGGAGAATTGCAGAGAAGCCAACATTTTTCTGTCTAAATTTCATTGTTCAATACTGTTCAATCTGCAAACGAACAAATCGTATGTTTTGAATGATATAAATGGTTTTGTATTAACTGATTTGATACATGAAAAAATCGAAACAATAGATTTGGTTTTAAAACGGTGTCAAACATTCGTGTTTCTGAAGCACGGAGGTGCGTGGATTGAACGAGCAAAGCGAACGATTTCTTCATAAACTAAACCTTTTCAATGGGTGTTTCGCTTTGCTCTATCAATCTTTCATATCTGGAGGAGAAGACGTACAAACGTACAACGATTATTGATCAAATTTATTTCTTGGAAGCCTCTAACTTTTCGGGGTCAAAGGGTTTTAGCGAGCGTTAACCGCACCCGGTCATCTGCCCGACGAAGCCCTAAGGCCCTATCTCTGCAACACCCGAAATGGATTCTCAGGAGGTCACCCATCCAAGTACCAATCGGGGCCAATGCTGCTTAACTTCGGTGATCTGACGAGAACCGATGTTTCCCGCACTGCAAGGCCGCAACTTTTAGGGAACGTCCATCAACAATGGTTAGGCGGCAAGAGACCAACAAGGAACAAGTCAGTTAATAACTGGTTGTTTTCACTTTGTTTTCGGGCCAGCCATTGTGAACACGTGCTATGCACTTTGAGTTTTAAATTAATTCAGCAATTTAATTATGATTCATTTGGTCCTACTCCCATCTTTGTAGGTGCCTTGGTTCAAGAGGAGTAGAGGTACAAACACACAAACACACACGCACATCGTACGATGTAGACGATTAATCATTTTACGATATAGATGATTAATTATTAATGATTTATGAGTTTGATTGGGTTGCACTGGTGGTCATGTCTGATTTCAATTTGCGCTATTTTATTTACTGTGTTATTTAATTTCAATAATTAGTCGTTCGTATTAAACCAGGTTGGTTAAGAATTATTTCAAAATTCCTGTTTGGTTTGTGGTGGTTTGCTGACTTTTTTTTTGGAGCCTGATTTTCCATGTTCAGCTCCAAATTTTAATATTCGTTAATTGTGTTGGGTTTCCAATTAGCGGTTTTTGTACGTTAGGATTGTTTTAAAATTATTGTTTGTTTGTGCTGGTGTTCTGACGATTTTTTCGAGCCTGATTTATATTCAAACAGTGGCGTCCTCTTGACGTTCTGCAGATGTTTCTCCAAGTGAGGGATCATCAGAAAGTGAAGTGATGAGACGCCCATGGAAAAATCTGTGCTGAGCAGGACGTAAAGAACAACATATGTAAAACAAGAAACCCCATGTAAAGTGATACCAACACAAATTACAAGCGATGGTATACAAGTGTTCCTGGTGGTTACATTGATTCAGTCACGTTTCTGAGGAAATGTTTGCGCTGATTGAGTGAGCGAAGCGAACGAAAATCGCCGTTTGTTATCAGAAACAGTGCTTTTCTGATAAGTTGCTTGATATTTTCGTTTGCCTCCTTGGACGTAAAACAATAATATTGACCTGCTCCCGAGATAACCAATATTGCATACTACACTCTTATAATTTGCCTGATCGTTTTATATGTGGAATGTCTGTCTGTATCATAAGTGTTGCAGCAAGAAATTTCCTTGAGCGTAGCGAGACGACGCGGAGTGAGCGAGCGAAGCGAACGACTCCACTAGTCTCAATAACTGCTTTATGCATGCATAAGCAGTTAAAAAGGCATACAATAATCCAGACAGAAAACTGGACTTCCACTTACCTATTGAGTTAAAAAAAAAAAAACATTAAAAAATGTGGTCAGTTTAGTTTAGCCCAACTTTCAGTTTGAAACAGGCTCAGTGGACAAACTAGCAGCTAGTCGTGGAATAGCCAGATTGCTAATATCTTGAAGGTGTAAACGATAGGTAGTACGTAGATGATTTATTAAGCCAACGTATTCCATCAAGTTCTGACAGTCTACTTCTGACTTGTGACAGTCTACTTTTGACTTTTTGACTTCTGACAGTCTACCAGTTAGATCAATGATTTTGTCTGACCCTTCCCCTCCGACAGCATCCAACATATTCTGACTGTTTACTTCTTACTTTTGGCTCCACCAGTGAGCTTAGTTTCATCATGAGTTGATGAAGAGTTCCTACGAAACTTTGTGTGTTCCTGGTTTGATCAATGACTTTTTTTTCCTGACACTTTCCCTCCGATAACCCTCAGCAAATTCTGGCAGTCTAAGCTACTTCTGGCACCTTAGAGCTTGATTAATCATTTTTTTTCTTCAACTTTAAAGTACCCAACTTATTCTGGTAGCCTACTTTTTACTCTACTTTACCTGTTTTAACACGTTTCATCAGTGATTTTTTTCTGCCTCCTCCCTCCCACAGCACTCATTATATACTGAAATCTAGTTCCGATTTCAGGCACTCTACCAGTTAATCCTTCGTTTGATCAATGATTTTTTATTCCTTCCCTTCCAACAGTACCCAACGTATTCTGACACTTGGTTTGATCGTTGACTTTTTTCTGACTCTTCCCCTCCAACCGCTCACAGCAAAGTTCATGAGCATCCCAGAAGAGAAACCAAATCATGATCGCTTCGCCCAGCAATAAAACCAAAAGGACTACGAAGGCAAATTTTAAGAAGGTAATTTGCAAGTTTCGCATTGCTTTATGTTTATTCATTGACGGCTAAGGAAAGATTAATTTTGCCTTAGCGTTATTATAGGTATCGCTTCAATGTTTATCACAAAATTTTCCTCATCTTAACATGGGTATAAAGCAGAACATTGACGTAGTTCGCTGCTGAGTCTTTAACAAATCCACCACTCTCGTTTCTCAATCGATTTAATGTTTCCAGAACTGGAATTAAATATCAGCAACGCGTGCGCGTTGACAACACTGAGCGCACATTTTGCTCAAATTACTAATCTTAGATAAAATTCCAAACCGAATATGAAATTTTGCAGTGGGAAGAGTCAATTTACAAACAGTAATTATGTAATGTAAACTGTTTTCAGGGTTTAAGGTTACCAGTTTCACAACAAACAAACAAATGGATTTTTTTTTTGCGCCTACACGGAAGAAGAGCTTCTTCTCTAAAGACCTAATTTTTTTTTGTCTTTCTTCCGAATCTTGTATATAGACGAGGTGAAGTAAAAGTCCAAACCCATTGAGGCTCGATGTGACGTAGGTTAACGGCTCGGGGACCAGCGCTTCTTGAAACCAGGCAGGTGAGCTATTTTTAGAATATTTTGGTCTGCTCTTCATACTGCCAATGAAGGTTTCCCTCCAGCTGGAAAACCGTGATCCAATTTTCGTCACCAGATTGCTGACATTGAATTTTATCTAAATGGAATAAAAAAAAAAGGACGGGCAACCAAACGGGCCTCTTCATGACGAAGGAAAACGGAAAGCGATGGAGGGGTGGAAGGGGTTGCAGGATTACGATTCACACTGCACAAAGTTGTTAGTCACATTGTTTAAGCCAAAACGAGACGGATGTTGTCGACGCAATTGATGCGCCAGTTATTGTTTGCGTTTGTGATTGTATTTTAATTGTAATGTATCGCGGTCTAAGAAATGCGTAAACAGACGTTAGCCGAAATTGTTTGCTTCGCTCGCTCTATTAGCGCGATCCATGCTTCATATCGTTTTATTCGATCCCAAGAGCATCACAGAATCGATGTGCTTATTATTAAGACGCCAGCTAATCGCAATAGTTGCCTACAATTCGTTCATTCCTAAGAATATCTGCAGTTCGTATACAGTAGAAATGGTTGGTTTTACATTGAAAAGGGTAACAACCCGCATTTGATAACTTTACGATTTATAAGGGTGTTCTTTCTGCAGCAGGACTCTACTACGGATCGAACTAAACGTTTACAAGACCGAGATGACCCAAGGAAAGAACACAAACATGAAACAGGTCCCAGTTAACAACGAGTATGGCTCACTGATGTCTGGTGGTACATGGGAACTGGTGGATGGATTTAAGAAATATATGTGGCTCGTGACCCCTTATGATCGCAAATCTTTAAATTCCAAAAGGGTTTCGTTGTGCAGTAGGACTCTGAGGAGCGATTGAGAGTTTACAAGTCCCAACTAGAGATGGCAAATTAAGAATCTTATTAACAAACCAGTATCTGCTATAAATTATGCAGTAGAGACCAACATTGTAGCGTTATGTGCACAGTAGTGTGCACAGATCTCCGAAAGGGCAAGGGCAAACTTTTGGTAAAAGTACAATCAGTTTTGGAATTAGTTGAAAAAAGCACGTCACAAAAAATGACGTCAAAAAAAAATCCTCACAGAACCTCAAACATGGTTTATTGGCAATTGATAAAAAATATCCTTCCAATTTGACATAATAGGAAAGTGCTTAATAACATTCATGGCACGATCTTTGTTCACAGAGATGGTGCAGGATTCTAGATCTAGCCTGAATTTTTTACAAAGGTCAGTGTACAAGATTTCATTGTCGCTAACAAGAATGCAAGGACAGATTCCAGGCAGTGCTCTACCAAAGCATGCTTTCCTGGAATCTGACCGTGTACAGTGAATCTTGTAAAAAGCTCTGGCTAAATCCATAAGGCTACACCATCTCTGCGAACAAAGATCGTGCCATGAATGTCATTAAGCACTTTCCTATTATGTCAAATTGGAAGGATATTTTTTATCAATTGCCAGTAAACCATGTTTAAGGTGCTGTGATGATTTTTTTGACGTCATTTTTTGTGACGTGCTTTTTTTAACTGATTCCAAAACTGATTGTACTTTTACCAAAAGTTTGCTCTTTCCCTTTCAGAGATCTGTGGGGTACCTAGTGGGATACTGGTATTTGCAAAGCATTAACCTACAGGTAGAGTATAGTTAACAGCAAAAATGTAGACTGAAGAATAAAATGAAGATATATAAAGGTGATGAGCGGTGATTGGCTCATTCATTATTCTGTGAGCGAAATTGATGAATCGGTGAATATTCGATCGGATTGGTCCCAGCCGTACCCACGGGATAGTCGTTTGATGAAAGGCCTACCACACAGTAGTCTGCAGGCTAATTGCAGAGTTAACTGTTTTCCTCCTAAAGCTACAGAGTCCAGGAAGGGCGTTGGGTTGACTAGTTTGCATTTGACCTTGATCGCACCATGCCAGAAAATGAACCGAGAAGGCTGCATGGTGCCCAAGTGCAAAATGTGTGGGAGGATTTTGCTCCAGCCCCTTTTATTCCTTCCTATGTGAACTCCCCATCCATTTGTAAGCAGGACGCCACCAATTAAGTCCATCTCATAACTTACCCATTTAGTCTAATGTGTTTCTAGATATTTTAAAATATTTTTGCGTTAGAACAATGAGTCTTCTAACAATCTATCTTGAATGTTGTTTCCAGGGTAATCTACCCTGGTTGTTTCTCTGGAGTTACTTACTTGTTTCTTTAATTAGAGTCTAAAAGGCCTCAAAGCTGTACACTCTTTACTATGTTAAACCTAAACCTAAACCTAACTTAACCTAAGCATATACCACCACTAACGTAACCTCACTGGTCTCAATATGGATAAAGTCACCTGGAGTTGCAGAGCTACACCGCCTGCCAATGCACACAAAGTCCCACTGCCTGTTACACCCCAACGCACATGCTCTCTCTCTGGAGAGATGATGTATAACAGTCAATGGGCTTACAGCCCTTTTTATTTCTTTCCCTCATTCTCCTTTGTTAGCCTCAGCCTCACTATTGCGTCACGATCTTTTTTTATTATTGTCTTCCGATTTTTCCTTCAGCCGAGGTGGACGTGAGAAAAAACTCGTCACGTTTTGAGTTAATATGGGAGTGAACAACCATCTTGTTAGGCTTTACGTAGCCTTCGACTTTTAAGCTCTTCAACAATTCTGGGACGATTGTCACCTGTAGCCATAATGAGAAGATGGGAGTGTCAGTTGAGCCGACAAGTCCAGCGCCGACTTTCATCAGTGAGTTTTGTCCCCTTTCACCAAGTTGGTAAATATGTCTGCGAATAATTGTGATTCTAGTCATCAGTCGTTTAGAGGAGAGGTGTATTAACGAGCGATAGGACGCAATCTGAGAAGCAAAAGACGTGTGTCCCCATTTCTACTATTCATTCTGTAATAAATCTTTTGTAGGCCTTACATCAAAAGAGACATTCTTGAGTTTAACCATTCATTGGCGAGATTCACAGCACGGAACTCTGTAACGTCAAATCCCGTTTTTGGTGGCAGGGAAGTATTCCAGTTAATAAGATTGGAAGGCGACACACTCTGCAGCCGGTATACGAGATTTGATGGTTCTGAAGCCTAGTCTCGTGAGGTTCACGGCTCTCCACAGTTCTATTCGAGCCGCAACTCTGGACTTCACCCTGAACGTCAGCACAGCAGCCGTGACATCTTCGTATACTTCCGACTACTCGACGATGTTAGAGCAACAACTGCCTGACGGTTTAAATAGTGTTAACGCCATCCAGAATCACGCTGTCTGGCAAAATTTGCACACTCATTAAGACTCTCCAGCTTCAAGCAGGCCAGCCACGGACGTTACAGTATACCTGCAGAACTCTTAAAGGAACAGTGCACGAATGGCTCCAAAACTGAGCTCAAAAGAGAGATTTAATGGTTTGCATTGCCGACGTCATAGTTCTCGACTTGTCGAGGCCATCCGAGAAAATAAATTTAAAGTTGACTCTCCTTGGGTCCATTTCTGTCATGCTCTGGATTAGTTTTTACACGGCAGCAGAGGAACCCTTTGCTATGCTTCGTCAACAGATTCTACCATATTTTAAAATTTAAATTGTACAGCTGTAGCTATGGTACCATTCCAAAAAAGTACTGCACGTCACTCTCTGAGGGAGGGGACGAGGATAAGTCCAGCGTGACAAAACCGGACATGGGGTTGGGGTTGTCATAAATGAAATGTCCCGCTCTAAGGTTATTACATACCTTTGTGATGTGGGCAAGGAAAAAGTCTGATGCTCTAACTGTAAATAAATAATGTGCTGAGGTGTCAGAAAAGTGAGGAAGGATCTAAAACTCAAGGATTCTGTTTGAACCCACAGGGACCAGTCACGTGATATGTGATACGCGAGCATCAGTGACCGTCTTTGAACTCTTGGGAGTATTCTTGGAGTTTAAGCGAAATGTAAGCGAGAGCTCATTCTGAATGCTAGGTTATTTTTTTTTTCCTTTTTGGGGGAGTGTGAATAGATGTGACAAAATATGGCATGCGGAGGTGGTGAAAAGTAACCAAAAATGATTAAATGAACAAAAAACTGCTTTGCCGTTTAGAAAAAAAGCATTAGCGCTCGTATCCCCATACTCACAACTGAGAAGGTACACGAATAAAAACGGATTCGAGTTCACTCGAACGCAACGAACTATAATTTGAACTCCAATTCCAGGGAACAATGGCAGTTTTTGCTCAGTGGTTATGTTAGAAAGTGAACACAGTTTGTGGTTGAAATGTTTAATGTTTGTGTGCGTGTGTATGTTTGTGTGCACTTAATTTGGGTGTTGTACAGGCTTTTTTTTAAATATTTGTCTGTGTTTGTTGTTTTAAATTTTAAGTATGTTTCCTGTGAGTGGCTATATGTGTATTTTGTGTGCATTTATAATTTGTGAAACAAGCATACTCCTAATTAAGGAGGTTTTTATTGCCCGTTTTTGCGTATGTATTTTTCATCCTTTGTAGGCGTTTTGCTGTAAACGGCGTCTGTTTGTATGTGTTTTAGATTTTCGTACTATTTTTTGTCCGTGTGTATGTTGTTTTTTTGTGTGCGTATTTTATTTGTGTGAAGTATCCAACCGTTTTGTTTGTTTGATTAGTGATGTTCATGAATACGTGTGCATGGAAACTGGCACGTCATAATCCTTGTTCCCTGGAATTGAAGTTTAAATTATAGTTCGTTGCGTTCGAGTGAACTCTAATCCGTTTTCATTCGTGTACCTTCACAGCTGTGAGTATAGGGATACGAGCTCTAATGCTTTTTTTCTAAACGGCAAAGCAGTTTTTTGTTCATTTAATCATTTTTGGTTACTTTTCACCACCTCCGCATGCCATATTTTGTCACATCTATTCACACTCCCCCAAAAAGGAAAAAAAAAATAACCTAACATTCAGAATGAGCTCTCGCTTACATTTCGCTTAAACTCCAAGAATACTCCCAAGAGTTCAAAGACGGTCACTGATGCTCGCGTATCACATATCACGTGACTGGTCCCTGTGGGTTCAAACAGAATCCTTGAGTTTTAGATCCTTCCTCACTTTTCTGACACCTCAGCACATTATTTATTTATTTTTTGTTCAATTAATTTATTGGCTTTTTTCGCTTCCATTTTATTGTAATTGCTACGGTCTGGTCTATCATTTGTACGGTATGTCCACTGTACACCCAATTTTGTTTGCGAAAAAACGAAACATTAGAAATCCGTATTTCTGTTCAGGTTCTGCCTAGCTTCATCCCACGTTTGTTTTTTGATGGCAACACACTAGCGTGTGTCTAGAGTTAGCATGTATCAACTGATGGGTAGTTGATTCTGCATTGTTGCAAACTGATGCAAAAAAAGGGTTTCACCAGAAGTGGTTAACGCTCGTTAAACCCTTTTTTTAAAAAAAAAAAGGGTTTAACGAGCGTTAACCACTCCTGATCATCTGCCCGAAGCCCTAAAGCCCTATGTCAGGCCCTAAGCAGATGCAGTATTATGGCAAACAATCGGTAAAACAATTCAACTAGCTTCCGGAAGCCTGCATTGAAGAAGTAAATAAATCATTCAGTCATGTCAGCCGTCCAATTTTGAGGGTTTAAGGCCTCAAAATTATAGACTTTGCACCATACAGTTTAAAAGTGAAAGATTAAAGCGTATACGAA
Source organism: Lithobius niger (assembly GCA_023313725.1). Classification (NCBI taxonomy): domain Eukaryota; kingdom Metazoa; phylum Arthropoda; class Chilopoda; order Lithobiomorpha; family Lithobiidae; genus Lithobius; species Lithobius niger. Next base: position 17,381 of record JAHWFP010007136.1, read on the forward strand.
GACCATTTCATTTTGGTTCTCGATAACGATCGAATATATTTAATGGTGCCGCCCCTAAAGCTACCACGACAATGTTATTTTCCCCGTACCCGAGCATCGTTGCATCTTGTTCGAGTGAGTGAGCTACAATCCGATCTTGTGCGCCTCGCCTATTGTTGCCCCGTTGTTACATGTTGCAGCATTGCATTCTGGGGCCCCGCCGCCGCCTGTCCAGTTTTCGAAAATTCTCGTGCGCAAACGAACTCTAATAACCACTGCCTGCCGGCTGTGTTAATATGACATAATGGTCGCTATGCTGGCTTCACCGATTTGTACGAAACACGGCATAGCTACTAAACACCATAATTATGTTGAACAAGGAAAGCCCAAAGCCCAACGCGCACATGTTACGTCAACACAACCCGACGTTTCGAGCTGACTCCAGTTCATTATCAAAGGAATTAAAACAAAATACACTTAAAATTGCATAAACCTGCAAACAGGCAGCCGATTGCAGGCAAAACTGCTTGAGTCAAACAACAATTCGAACAAGTTTTTAAAAGGATAGTTCAAAAAATATAAAAATATAAAAAAGAGGAAGAGGAGAGAGGCCCTCTTTGTGCTGAAAGCACCGGAAGAAGTGGCGAATATTGAGTGCAGTCAGGGTTTTATTCAGTTTCCCCTGGTGGTGAGTGTGTCAAACAGTTATTTTTATGGTACCCTGGTGTCGAAATTTGGTAACAGAGAAGTCTCTGAGGAGTGCTAAGTACTCTTTAAATTTGTTGTCATATAGGGAGCAAATGATTACGAACCTGTGGGCCGTGCAAAATAATTTCAAGGTCAAGCCTTGCAGGAATTAGAAAACAAAAACGAGCTTGTTTGATGTTTAAGGTTAGGTTTAATTGATCCGAAGTCAAAACAGCAAAGTAACACAAATAAACTTTCCTGTAATGTTTCACATACCGCACTGTTCCTGTGCTGTTTAGTCAACGTGAAACCTTACCGCTGTATTCACATGTTTTTGCAATTTTTACTTTAATACACAATAGGTCTGATTGGTTCATTCTACTTGGCTAACCTACATCGCTGAAAAATCGTAAACACCATACTTTTAGCGTGCTTAGTACAGACTACGGATTAACTAATTCAGGGTTCGTGCAACTTCTTGAAAACCTGGAAATGTTATTGAAAATAAAAATGAAATGCCAGTCCTGAAGTCTTGAATATGTAATGTTGAAAAGTGGTGTATGTATCAATAGGATGAAAAGAATGGAGATGGCTTGAGTAGAATAATGCTGAAAAATTTAGCTCCGAAAGTAGGCGAGTGTGTAACCTATATTATACACTATACTATTATCGCAATACTTTTGAAAGTTGGGATATGGTTTTAATTTTATTTACGCGTCTAATGGTTGAATAAAGCAGTAAGGTTTCACGTGAACTAAACAGCACAGGATCACTGCTGTATATGAAACCTTACAGGAAAATTTATTTGTGTTCCTTTGCTGTAGTGACTTCGGATCAGTTAAACCTTAACTTAAACATCAAACAAGCTCGTTTTTGTTTTCTAATTCGTGATACTTTGACATATCACGTTGGTTTTCTGTAATCGTTGCAAATCAGTGATTTTCGCTCGCTTTGCTCGCTCATTCGATGCAAGTCTTTCTTTTGGAGGAAGGTTTGTCCGCAGCGCTCTAATCGGCGGCTTTGTCTGTTATTGGTAATATAGGACGGCAAGCAAAATGGGCAACGGAGATTTTAGCTTTAACACGGGAGAGTGACGTGAAGTCATTGCATAAATCAATTCGGAATAAGGATAATGCTTCCTCTTCACGTGCGGGTGAATTGTTAGCTCACCAGCATTTGCTTAATCGTAAGTCTACACCTTGGTCTGGCTTTTGCTGATTGGCATTGTTGCACAAAAACAATGTTTAAAACAATGTAAAACAATAAAACGGATCGTTCAAGGCCCCGTAACTCCAGAACGGGACGACCAATTGAAATTGCTGTTTCTATAAAGGGCATATCCCCGGTAGTAGATCTTTCAAATTAATGAGATAAGAACCAGCTTTCTACTACAAATGGTTTAGTCGGCAGAGGCCATTGTATAAACGTGTTGAAAGATCGTATAAGACAAAAATGAAACTCAACACCAGAAATTTGCCTTACATTACTTTCACTGGTCCATGGCGCAATCTGGTGGTCAGTGTGTTAACTAAAATAGGAGGAAAATATCCCATTGAAATAACATTGACAGCTGTTCAGGCACCGTATTTCGTGGCAATGGAATTCAATTCTAAATTTGTAACAACTGTTTAATTAAGTTAAGGCAACACACCTACTGACTGCAAAAACCGTTGTCTATAATAAGCCATACGTTTTTGTCAAAATAAAAAAGAATTAGTGTACACACGGGCACGCAAACTTCAACTAAATTCAGTCGAAATGGGGTTTTCTGCTACATCGGCAATTTTTTTTGATTTTAACAGTGAACGAAAGAACAAATGTAAAAATACGGTTATGTACACCATTTCGTCCTCTGATACTTTATACCAGAATTTTATCTGTACTAGTAATACGCTCTTGTCAAAAAATTTATAAAAATCGTCTTTTATTCAGTCAGAAGGAATTCCCATGATAAAAATGTTAAGTCCAAACTTTGTGTAGGAAGCACGAATGATGACTGGATGCGCATGAAGGGTAACTGGAAACAAATAGCTATTGTAGCAGGATCATTACCTCTACCCCCGGGGGGGGGGGGGCACCCTCCCCACGAAAAAACTTGGTCACTTTGCGTGAAAAGCAATGAAAAATGGTATGGATGGCAATCAAAAGCATTATATTTAACGAAGGTAGGGCCCACTAACCCTCACCATGTTAGTAGTTGATTTCGGGGGGGAAGGGCATTTGCACTACCCCTGTTTCAACTAACCTAAGTATATTAGTAGCCAGTTTTAGGTAATAATATAATGCACCTGTAATCTAATTAAGTAAAGATGATATAGCAAGACCTTGTTTTTACCCATTGTTTCTTATTTTACCGAGACAAATACAATCTTAATAATGATAAAAAAAATCAAATTAGTTAAGAAAACAGGAGTTGGTGGTCATCACAAGACAACAAAAATGTTTTTAAAAATTAATGATAGCTTAGAGAACAAACAAAAAAGCAAATTACAGGAATTGAACGCTGGTCCGCAATGTTACCACCAAGCCACGCTAACGGATAAATGAGAGCTTCGTTATGACTATGACAATTCTTATTTGTGGACGAAAACGTGTTTTTATCGTGTTGCAGAATCTTTTTCGTTAACAAGCGAAGAATATTTCCTTAAATGCCTCACAAACACTTAAGATGTAAGTTTGGAAACGAGCCTTGTGTGCTTGTAGTCGAAATTTAGTATAATTTCTGACTGTGAAGAGAGCAACAAAGACCCTCGACACATTCCGTCGCCCATCTACCCTCCCTGCATCTACGCATAGAGTTAGATAGATTATATTGTTACACCTACGGGCCAACTGAATTCTTAATAACCTAACAGCTTTTTTTTTAAAGGCTTAAGATAAAGATTATATTCTTAGTTGAATAAGCATACAAATAACCTATATTTCTGCAATGTTACAAAAAATAATATTAAAGAAAGACGACTGCCAAAATTACTTACTTGGGACTCGAATATTCCACTTAGATGTGCCACGCTGCGAAAAAAGTGGTTGCAAATTGAAGTGTGTTTTGCCTCAATACGGCGCCGTGATTTCGTTAAATCCAAGGTTTATTGATATGAAACCAAATAAAACTAAACAATTCGTTGAAAGATTGTTTTGCAAGAGTGGGAGAGGGAGGGGAGAGTGTGAGTATGACACTGAAGGAGAACATAGCAGTCCCTAAAAGTCATGCTGTAGGTTGCTGTATGTTTGATACGCTCCCAGCTGAAGCAATGGCACCAGACGGCAAGAGGGACAATTTTGATAGGAAATCCAATCGGAAATTAATAAGATTTTTAACATGCCACAATCGAAATGAGCACGAGGCGTCACAGGGCCCTTCTATTCACGAAAAGGCCAGGGGTGGCTGATGTCAGGATCAAACCTAGGACCTCTTGCATGAGAAATGGTCGTGCTAACCATTAAGCCACCTGGCCATCCTCCCCCACCCCCTACAGTCATGCACTCCGACGAAACACAAGTGCATAAAGGTGCTTACTGAACTACGTTATTTCTAGTGTATAATTTTCGCTAATTGCTAATTTCCAATTTTACTTAATATTTACAAGCATTTTATTGCTAACCACAATAAGGTTGTGTGAAGGCAAACCAAGCAGTGCTACATAAAAATACAAACAACGTTTCGATCATCAGGTTAGCAATAAAATTAGAGCATGGCAAAAGCCACTAAGTCATCCTACGTTAAAAGCATAAAACAGTAATTAAAAATGGATAAAAACCACCAAATTTCTCCCCTCAAAAGAGGCAGAAATGGCAGCCGAAAAGCAACGACTCACTTGCTCCGTTGGGATGCCACGTCCCAAGGCAAGGTGTATGCAAATCGGGGGTCACGTGTTTCAAAGGTGTGATGCATTCGTTATGTGGGTTTTAAAATATGCCTGGCAAAAGAGCCGAGTTTAAGTGTTTTAATTACAGGAAAATATTCTTTTAGAAATTTATTGAAACACGTGACCCCGATTTGCATACACCTTGCCTTGCGACGTGGCATCCCAAAGAAGCAGGTGGGTCGTTGCTTTTCGGCTGCCATTTCAGCCTCTTTTGTAGGAGAGAAATTGGTGGTTTTTATCCGTTTTAAATTACTGTTTTATGCTTTTAATGTAGGATGACTTAGTGGCTTTTGTCATGCTTTAATTCTATTGCTAACCTGATGATGAAAATTGAAAATTTTCGAAACGTTGTTTGTATTTTTATGTAGCACTGCTTGGTTTGCCTTCACACAATCTCTTACCGTGCTTTTTACTCCATTAACCACAACTTATAAGGAACAGGGATTATTTTCAAGATACCGTGTCGCCCATTCAACGCCGTCTGCAACGTAGCATGGACAGTGTAAACCGAATAACTGGTTTTGATGAAACTAGTCTGAAAAAAATCTGAAAGAAAGCTCGAAACTTGAGAAAATTGGAGAAATAAAAAGAAAACCATAGGCATGGCAGCTGTAAGATGTCGTTCGCTAATAAATATGCACTTTTTAATGTGTTTTTCTTATTAATTACACACCATTTTGCAATAATAAAATGTTCACTCCCTCATTGAGTAAAAGCCCACAAACAGCAAAATGAAGACAAGGAATTTAATTTTCGGCAAATAAATGCTTGCCTTGGCCACAATATAAAAACAATAAACAATTGAAATTAGCAGGTGAATCCAGAGGTGTGTCTGTTCACACTCGCCATTTTATGACGTCATCCCAAGATGACGGGTGTGAACAGACACACCTCTGAATTCACCTGCAAATTTTAATTGTTTATTGTTTTTATATTGTGGCCAAGACAAGCATTTATTTACCGAAAATTAAATTCCTTGTCTTCATTTTGCTGTTTGTGGGCTTTTACTCGATCAGGGAGTGAACATTTTATTATTGCAACCTACGTCGCCTGCAAAAGTAAACTTGTTGGATACATACCATTTTATTGTGTCCAGTTTTGAAAATTGCAATGTAAGAAAGCAACCAACTGCATACAAGCATTTGCTTCTTGGCGGACTTAGTACACCCGTAATGAAATTAAGGAAAAAAATTGGAGTTCGTTTGATAAATTTGTGTAAAATGTCCATCCACCAGATTTCACAGAAAACGGGTTATCCGTTTTAATGCAGTCCCAAGTCTTAGTAATTGTTGTGTCTAATAAACAAATTCATGGAAAGTGGGAGGCCAAAGCCAATCCAGAAGTTTTGCATAGAGACTCAGATCAAATTCGTTACGCCACTGGCATTTCTAATCATTAGGTATGCATCCAAAGCGTTACGGTATAACGTGCCAGAAACAAATTACCAGGTGTTTGTAACGTAATTTTACAGAATTTTTTTTAACAGTGTGGGAAAAAAACGAGATGCGAAGCCACCGCTACCGCTGGCTTCAGTCAGACATGAATACGACGAATTTGTCAGACCCAGCAAAACTTTACAACCAAAAACTCTTGAATATTTTAACTTGAACTTGTACATCAGCAGGAAATACAAACATGATTCGAAGGGTTGTAGAAGATAATACACAATTAAATAAATAAATAACAATTTGACCTATAATGGTCAGGAAAAATGGAAGGGCCGGGGCCGCTGACACCGGTCCTGCAGAAAAACAAAACAAGGAGAAATAACTTATACTCACAGTTTGATCACGCAAAACCAAAAGTCGAAGATCTTCAAAGGATTTCCCTTCGAAACTAGCAAATTTTCGACAACCTTTACTGGTTGTCTTCGTCAGGCAGTTAAGCCACTGGCACCCACATTCACCCTACCTTGAATTTGGAAGTTCGTTGGGAAGGTTTCGTTGGGAAGTTCGTTGGGAAGTTTAGAAGTTTTGAATTTGGAAGTTCGTTGGGTTTGGAAGAATTGTGAGTGTGGGTGCCGGTGACTTAACTGCCTGACGAAGACAACCAGTAAAGGTTGTCGAAAATTTGCAAGTTTCGAGGGGAAAACCTTTGAAGATCTTCGACTTTTGGTTTTGCGTGATCAAACTGTGAGTATAAGTCATGAACTTGAACCAAAGTAGAAATGCTGAGTCGACCGATTTTTCGGTATTCAAAACAAGGAGAAATGTCTTAGTTCGGTAATTTCTCTTTAAAAACTTATCAAGTAGATGTTCATCCAGACGACGCCTAAATCCACTAACTGAGAGCGAATTGACCCTAGCTTCAGGAAGAGAATTCCAAGGTGTGATCACCCGAGACACAAAAAAAACCGTGCATGGAAGGGGCATGCTTAATTTCAGTGAATGGTCACGAGTTTTACTGTTACTTACCAGGGAGAAGAATGGAACATCAACAGAGAGGAACCCATGAACAATTTTAAAGGTCAAAACAAGGTCAGCCTTCAGTCTCCGGAGTTCAAGGAGATCAGGGCGTGCCATTGATAACCGTGTGTTGGGAGAGTGATTACAGTACCCAGTGAGATCACCAGTAAAGCAGCGTTGGACAGCTTCTTCCAGATGGTCAATATCCTGCGAAAGGTAGGGTGATCAAACCGGACTCGCATACTCGAGGAACGGCCGCACAAACACCTGGTAAGCCCAACAATTCTCAGAAAAAAAAAACAATGACAGACTTCGGTAGACTTTGCCAATCGGCCGCATTCTTACCGACCCCACCCTTTTTAATGCTCTTTTAGTCCTACAAAAATTTGTAGACCTTTAAACTTCAAAGACTTTTAGTTCATCTCCACTTCAAACCTATAAGAGGTGAGCTCAAACAATCCAGAAATCTACCCAAACCTTATCAAACCAAACATAACTAATTTCAATTTATTTCTTATTTTAAATTGATAGAAAGTATTGTATTCCAGAATATCGTTGTAGTGCTAATTGTTGAGGTTGTCCATTTGCTTTTGCGCATTATTTTACACGCTACGAACTCCATTTTCGTGTACGTCATGCTACGTCAGTTCAATATAAAGTTTCTAATCTCAAATTCACCCTTTCACGTTCTGTTCTTTCCTCCCACATCCCTCCGCGCCCCATATACATACAATTGCTTACGTGTTCGTAAAGACAGTTAGTTGCTCTGTTGTTTACGAAGCTGTCCTTACTGCGCCCCTGTGAAAGGTGGACGGGGGCGGGGATCGAACATTAGTGAGGACATGAAACAGTTAATGCGATTTTAATGTTCGCCTAATCGCTACAGGCCACATCGTCAAATGAAATCCCAAACCATTAATAATGACGTCGTCCTTGGTCGATACACCTACCTACCTTTCTTATTGCCTACACTAGCGAAGATTCCGTTATCGGTACACTAAAAACTAAATTCTGGAAACTTGTGTTCAATCCTAAAGTTCTCCACTTCGCCAAAAAAACACAATGTAACTGAATAAACACGAATCGCTGTTAACAATATAAAAGTAAATCGAAAATAAGACAGCAGCGAAAACATAAACACAGTAAGCCACCTTTACTCACGTTACCTTAATCAGAAATCGAACTAGCAAAATGGTTCATTGCCAGATCACAACCATATGCTACCATTACACTACTGTTTAGCTTGTTTGCCAATTCGAATCCGTGTCACACACGTTACTCGAATAAAACCTCTAAGGGAATAAAGTAGGTGTACCGCAGCCTACTACTTTCAGTGGTGCCTATCCCCTCCTGGTCCAGTGAGGAGTTT
>JAHWFP010007136.1:26086-36153 GCA_023313725.1 Lithobius niger
CCCCCCCCCCCCCCGGGCGATAAATAATGACCGGTACCTAACAGCCAGGTGCAGTAGCAGCATCTACTGTTCTGTTTCGTTTTCAATCAATACTCATCCGTGCATAAAATTATAAACTACAGTAAAACTTTTTTTTTTCGTTTTTTTTTTTCTGGATTTATGTGTTGTGTTGGCTGTTGATAGGTCATATTGTGTTGTGGTGATTGGTGGTTTGTTGTTGTTACATAATAAATACATCGATATTTTTCCACCTCCCCCCCCCCCCCTCTAAAATGCCAGTGAGGAGTTGCTCCTCGCTGACCCCTCCTCTGGGCACCACTGCGGCCCCTGATCGCCACCAATTAACAGGCCACAACATCTATAGCCATTTACTGCAGTCTAGTTCTGCCTATAGCCCTTACTGTCAACAAGCGAAGGAACACACAAATAAATTTCTTTTATATGAAACAAACAAGCCACGTGCGTCTTTAATTACTGAGTGTAAAGTTGGTGCGTCTTCGTGCACCAGGGAGCAAACTGTAAAGTTAAGCCTAACGCAGTCACGGGCGCTTTTTTCTGTATATCGACCGCTAGATGGGGTCTTCCCAGGACTTCCCGTGTACTGTCCGGGTATAGCGCAGTGGTTAGAGTGCCCGGCTAGTAAACGGGAAGTCCTGGGTTCGAGACCCAGTCGGAGCAGTTGTCTTTTCTCTCTTTCTCAGATTAGTGTATCGTGTATCCTCACAAGGCCAGTCTTTAACGCAGACTGTTTACAAGTTGTTTTTATTTATTTTGTCCCAAACGTTCGAACCTGACTTTGTGGCTGGCGCTCATAGTTGCCATCCTTTAACGATTATTTTTACAAGTACGGTATACTTCGTTAAAACTAAGCCACTTGATAAAAAAAAAGTCACTTCATTAAAACATTGCACTTTTACTTAACTTCAGCAATGAGATGGTAACATCATGATAACATTTTCGGATTAGGTTTTCACTTCAGTAATGATGAATGAATATTCCAGCGCATTTATGGTTAGACCTTTCTGCCAGAGTCACTTCCGTGAAATTTATCACGCAGTGTAAACAAAAATGCACTTCGGTTGCACTTCTGAACATTCCACCATTTATCAGAGAATATCCAAAGATTCACCAATCATACTCTTGATTTCAATGAAAGTGTGCGTGCCTGCGTGGGTGCGGGTTTGCGTGTCTGTATTTATAAGTATATCCTTGAATTCATTAAGTTTAGGATTATTGGATCTTTCGATATTCCCTCTATAATTTAAATGTATACCAGGGATTGAACGGACCCATGGGTTGATGAGTCAAGTGGGTCATGGGTCAAGACCATTCATCCACCGATCCAAAATAAAGGCACGAATCGGGCAAGGGGGAGGGGGAAATTACTGGCGCATTATGTTAAACTAGCTTAACACTGTTACGCAGACGATTTAATGTTTTTTTTAGGTTTAAATTAATGAACTGTAGAGTATATTTTTTCGCAGCATGGCAACACTCTGTTTATTTAGTAAATGCTGGGTTTTAAAAATTGGACTGTCTGAAATAATATTGCGTGCATTTGCATACTGTATTATTATTAATAGCATGGGATAGGTCACGGACAAGGCTACGTCCCATTTCGCCAAATCCCGTACCGCCAAATTCCGTTTCGCCAAAAAGAAAGCACATTAAAAGCGTTTGCCTAAAGGAAAAATACCGTTTTGCCATATTCCGTTTCGCCAAATGCCGTTCACGAAATTTTAGGCACGAAATTTAAAACATGACTCCCGTGTAATGGTCAGACATTTATAGACAAACGCCCGTTTTGCAGAATTCCGTTTTGCAGCCTATTTTTTTTCAAATTTCGTGCCTAGCTCGCGCTACCGCGCTCGCTGTGGCTAAATATATAGAATCTGAAACAGCAACTTATCACAAATTCCGTCCAATTAGGTATGCCTCTTTAACTTCTGCAATGGTAAACTTTTGAAGAATATTTTGGTTCTGCGAAACGGGAATTCCCCTTTGGGAAAGGGCAACCACCATATGTATAACTAACTATTCTTAAAGAGAACCTTGGCATTGATCTAGTGACGACCAAGCATAAACAATATTTAAAGTACACGTTTTTCCGTCTATATTCCAGTTTTCAAAACGCAAATAAATCAAGTGCTCTTATTCCACCACTGCTTGTCTCTGTTAAATGTTTGCGTATTAAATCCCCATTATGTAATAGTTATTGGTTAGGAGCGAGAGGTTATCGATTTGTAACCCACGGCTGCGATTATTGGCCCTGCTCGAGTATGCAAAGGCCGAGGGCGAAGCCCGAAACATTTGCATACGAGAGCAGGGACAATAATCGCAGCCGTGGGTTAAAAATCGATAACCTCTTGCTTCTAACCAATAACTGTTTTATACCACGGTTGGAACGTCAAGCTACCTCGTGTTAAAACGTGTTTGTATTTTGTGAAAATTGCTTCAAGAAATCGTTGATCATCAGTACCCTCGATATGAATGAAGGTCACACCATTTTAGTTTGTGGAGGGGGAAGAGTGTGACAGATGGATGAGTCCTTTCGCTCAAACTTTGTGGAGGGGGGGGGGGAGTTAGACAGAAGCGTCGGTTATCAGTACAAGCTGGGTGTACGCTGGAACCTCCGTGTTTATCGAAGCGTTTAGCGTGTTTGGAGTGAATAATTCGATATGTGAGAGCTGGCGCATTCTGCGAAGGTATATGTAATTCATTTTGTGCGTTTGTAGTTTGAGAATTGTTTAAAAAATACGGTAATAGGCTGTCGGTAAGAATGAAGGTCATTCCATTTTAGTTTGTGGAAAAAGAGAGGGAGGGAGGGGGAGTTAACGTGGACTGAATAAGCTTACTTATGGGGCAGACATGTGAGAGTTTGCAGGTTTACGATTTCATTCCTTTTAAGTAATTCGTTTTGTACGTTTTTATTGCGTTACTGTTGCATGCTGTATTTGGTTGTTGGTGTGTGCGTTCCAGGTCGCGTGATCGGGAAGTGTCAAAAGTGTGGTTTATCGGCAAAAGTGTTGGTTTATCGGCAAAAGTGTGGGGCAACTTGATAACCCACGCATTTTGCGATGACGCACACTTCCGGTCACGGTTAATGGGATTTACCCTACGGAAATTTAGCGTGGCGTTGAGTTTGTGTGACGTCACAGCCGTGGTATAAATACAAATAAGGTATTAAATTTCATGTAATCAAAATTTTGTCATATTCGTTTTGGCGAAACGAGAATTTCCCTTTAGGCAAGAGCTTTTAATCTGCTTTCTCACGTTGGCGAAACGGGATTTGGCGAAACGGGAGTTCACCACGGACGGTTGGTTACATTTCGTTTTTATTGGGTTGGTCAGATGAGTCATGGGTAGGAAAAATTGACCCACTTCCATCTCTGATGTATAACTCCCCCCCCCCCCCCACGTCATTGGGCATAATAACGTCATTGCATACTGCTACGATCGATTTATTTTACTTAGTTTTTAATGTTTTATTCGTGGGTCGAACATCGTTGACATCAGTCACTATTCTTTGTCTTCTAGTCTACACAAGATGAAGATGAAGATGAAGATGCGTATATTCTTATCTTATGTTATGTTATCTTATATTATCTTATCTTTTTTTCTGGTCATACGACTAAACCTCTTTTTCTCCACTCTTTAAATAAATAAATAAATAAACACCCGTCGTAGCATTTCGATTCTTGTTTATTTCGATGCCTTCCTACTGGTGCTTCATTTCTGTGCGTCGTATTTCTCATTAGTGCGAAGCGCAGCCGCAAGCTTCGGATGACCGTTTTCCGCATTTCTCATTGATCGGAGTGGCTTGCACGCGAATTTTTCATTGCTCCGGAGCAAGGCTGCAGTTCTCAAAAACACTCCACTTTCCGAGAGGAAGGATTTTTATAGAAACCCCAAGTTTTGTAGTGCGAACTAAGATGGCGGCGCTCGATTCGATCACGAAAATGGCGGATGGCAAAACGTAAACGTAGGCTAAGACCGAGTTGGGGAAAAAAAAGCAGCAACAAATCCTGAATGGCCAAGGGCTGACCAGAGGGATGGTGCGACCGCACCCTTCCCCCCTCCCGCCAAATTGAAACACAAAAAAATACATCAACTTATTTTTCAAGACTGTAAGTAACTCTCCGACGAAATTAAATTAAAGGGATAAAAACGGATTAGAGCTCACTCGAACGCAACGAACTATAATTTGAACTCCAATTCCAGGGAACAAGAATTGTGACATGCCAGTGTCCATACACACGTATTCATGTACATCGCTAATCAAACAAAGAAAACGGTTGGATAATTCACACAAATAAAATACGCACACAAAATACAACATACACACTCACATGAAACAACGAAAATCTAAAACACGTACAAACAGACGTCTGATATAACCAATGAATAAAACCATTCCTTGTTCCCTGGAATTGGAGTTCAAATTATAGTTCGTTGCGTTCGAGTGAACTCTAATCCGTTTTTATTCGTGTACCTTCACAGCTGTGAGTATGGAGATACGAGCTCTAATGCTTTTTTTCTAAACGGCGAAGCCGTTTTTTGTTCAGTTAATTTACCTACCGTTAGTCAATCCCTTGGTAAAAATCCGTTTTAAAATGTGGCGTCTAGGAGATTTTCTGTTGAGTAATTGTTAACTTTATTTACTGTATCCTACACGTATATGATGCTTTGCGCGCTTACAATAATCATGACGTTTCATCTCTGTGTGTACATGTACTAATTTTCTAATAATTACCATGAAATCAAAAATCTAAAAGACCAATACGGTAAATATTAAAATTAATTATTCCAATAGATCGCCGAAGCAAATTTATAAGACACTAGCCTAGAAAATTATAAATTGTGATGTTAAAATACGAAAATCATTCCGATTTGTGACGACACTATCTTTAACTTGATGCTGTTTCGTGTACTATTCCCAAAGCCAACAGAGATAGCAGCTACGCTCCTCTCTTGCAAGGAACGCAGCTACCATCCCAGCCGACCTTGGCTCTGGGGATGCGCGGTGGCGATCTGTGCGTAGCTGTTATAAGGCAGGCGGAATGTTATAAAGCCCGGGCGGGTGTCCCTTTAAGTAAAAAGTTCGCTCTAGACTGTCCAACTGCATTTCGTTATTTAAACAAGAATTTAAGCAGTAGATATCCGTGATTCCTAGTCGATTTAACGGTTATAATTGCTCTTGAGCTCGAACGGCTAGTCCACTATCGAAAGGGTAGAGGGAAACACGAGTGGGCTTCGCCCCGAGCTTTCCTCCAGCCCCGAGATAGTGGACTAGCCGTTCGAGCTCAAGAGCAATTATAACCGTTAAATCGATTAGGACTCACGGATATGTATTTTAATGCTAAGGTTTGACGTCGAGCCAACATATCTAGTTATTTGAGATTAAAAAAAAATTATTTGAAAATTTTATTTGTGAATCATGACGTAAATTCCTGAACTCAAACTTTCGGTTTAAAATTCCTGTCTGCGAAAGTCTCACGTACGCGAGGACGTCCCTATATCCTGTCCTACAGTCACCGACGTTTGTGTTTAAGGTAAAACCGTATTTTTTCTACTTTATTAGTTTAAATAAGATATAGCGTATACGCTATTCGCTTGAGTCTCGTAGGTTTTTAGGTGTGTTTAGGAAGTATCAGTAGCGTAGTTTTCGTACCGTCGGAACGAAAGGTTGCCGGGTCCGGGTCGGGCCATTGCTCCATGGGTGGGGGCGTAGCATAGTAGCCTACTCGACGTTTTTTTCTTTTTTTTCGCGTTAGTCTGATAAATGTCGCAGGTTGCAAATGTGCCTATTTATGTTCGTTGCAATGGGGTTTGCTGGTTGAATTTGTGTTGTGTACGGTAGTTTTGCAAAGTCGGTCATTATATGTCACATGTCACCCCGGCTGGAGCGGGGGCTGTGTAGAGCGCGGAAAAAGTGTTAGGTTATCAAGAAAGTTTGGGTTATCAAAATTAACCCACGGTCACGTGCACAGATTAAAGAACACTACCGCGCACAGATACGACACTACGCAGCAAAGTTGGTCCTCATTTTTTTTTTTGCTGAGTCATGCTTCGCACTTGATTCGCCAGTAGACGCAGAGATCGCCCACGAGGAGGTTTGGGTGTAATTAGAAAGTCCGCTATAATAAATACGCAGGCATGCGCAGTGGGATCGCGAGCAGCCGCGTCGGCACGTTTACAGAACAAATCAAACAAGCTACGTTAATCACGAGAGTTCGAGTCCGAGTTGTGAAAGTTGTTTTTTTTCTTTCTTTCTCAGACTAGTGTGTTCCAATAATGCCAATCCTAAATGCCGACTCTTTAATAATTAAATGCTTTGCCTCCTGATTTCGTATTTATTTAGCTTCTTTTCGGCGTTTCAATTTCACTCTGCTAGTGACATCTGGCGGATAAAGTGCGAGGTGTCACGTCATCGCCCCGACGCGGAAACGAGGGACCATATTTGAAGCGCTGGCTGAGTAACGAGTGTCGTATCTGTGGGACGGAGAGTTCTTTAATCTGTGGTCACGTGTGTGGATTTTCAGATTAGCCGTATATAACGGCTACACTTTTAGCATTGGGATGTGTTGGCGTGACGTCACCACCGTGCATTAAATAAATGTAATAACTGCTTATGCTAAAAAATAGTGAGCCCACGGCTATCAAGTAAAACGAGGGTGCGGCAGGTAAAGCGACAGTTGAAGAACAGGGGACACAATTCATGGTTAGCGTACTAGCAGAATAACTAATGCTTCGATTTTTAGATGAATAATTTTTTCTTTTTTCTTCTCATTGTTGGGACTGGTGTCAGTGGTTCTTTTACCCTTCCATTTCTCGATCACCCATTATGGGTCGGTCAAACCTATATTATAAAAGCCACATTCGCTCCAACAATGTAAATCTACCAAATACTTCTTAACATTCAGGCATGCAATACGGCAAGGACCGATTTTTATTTTGGAAGGGTGGGGGTTGCAACAACCACCATCCCCCCTCACACCCAAAAAAAATTATCAGTCGGAAACATGGACCTCAATCGGAAATACTTTAAAGTATAAAACAAAATAAAAAAATTAATAATATTTTGGCACAGCTTGGGATTAAACAAAAATTAGCTCCTAAACCCCTTGATCCCAGTCTATACACAAGGCATTTCTTTTCACCCCCCCCCCTCCCCCACCTGGTGTGAAAAGTATAATTTTTGGCCGAATTGAGGGGAAAGGAAGTAATTTCTTGTTTGGTAGCTTTCTTTCTTATTTTTTTTTTTGGGGGGGGGGGCGTTAGGATGAGCAGCTCTGTGTGCATTCTTTATTCAAACATAATGCGAGTTAATTTTTAAGTAAGAAAAGGTGCGCGATTTCAGACTATGAGCTACATTAATGATTCACCAGCCATTTCTAATTTTCTTCTACAGCAAAATTACCTTAACAGACGAAAGACATAGCTCTCTATTTTTTATTGTCCTATCGAAAGTGACGTAGAATGGATTTGGAATTCTGCTTTTATTTAACGTGTACCTTACGTGCTTCCAAAGTCGTCATCGAACCTGGAAAATATTGGGGCTCCTCCGTACTACAACTATGCACTACCCCGTTGCTGGAGAAACGGACTAGCACGTTTGTACACAACTGTTACACTAATACCTGATTACCAGGAGCCGCTATTTGCACGACATGACTACCCGAATTGTCAATATGCGTAGATTACTCGGACACTCACGAGCGAAGCACGTAGTAGCCGCCATTATTTTTTTCGTCATTTCGCGGCCGCTCTAGACGAATGATAGAAATCCGTTTTCCGTGTGATGTTGTCAAAACGTGAAGCTACCTGGTCCAATTCCGGTTCAACTTCTTTTCTAGGCGGAAACATAATCGCCAAAAATTCTTGGTCAAGGACCTAGAAACCTTCATACGCAAACGATTTAATCATAAACTGTTCACCACTAAAGTCTACAAATTGCTGGGATCATCAAAAATCATGGTTAATCAACTGATATGCTAGCAATTCTAAAAAGTGACACGCCTGACCAGTTCGAGTAAACTACTCTAATGGGACGTGACGTCACTAAGACACGACTGGCCACGACGCAAGGCCCTTTTTCTCACCCAACTGTATTTCAAAAACTGCTGTTGTGCTTTTTGTGCATTATGCAGGCGTTTATTTTTTTTTTTTTGCGGGGTGGGGGGATTTGGTTTGTCTGTGTTTGGAGGTTTATGTTTTAATTCTTTTTCGTGTGAGGGCTATGTGTATTTTGCGTGTGCATTTGTAATGTGTAAAACGTGCAGATAAATTGTTTCTATGGGCGTGTAGCCAAATATAGCCAAACGCTGTTGGGCGTAGTGCTTATCGCATTTTACAGTGTGAATACACGTTCTCTCAAGGTACAACAATGGTAGAGTTCGTGTAGTCTGTTAATTCACTACTGGTAACGCCGTTCCAAATTTCACACATTTAACTGCTCGCTTTTTTTAACTGTTTATGCATAAAATGTTCAGTTTTTAACATTCGGACAAAAGAAATTAGATTAACGCTCTTAATAAACTCAACTCTCAGAATTAAGCGTGATTTAATGCACGGTGGTGACGTCACGCCAACATATTCCCATGCTAAAAGTGTAGCCGTTATATACGGTTAATCTGAAAACCCACACACGTGACCGTGGGTTAATTTTGATAACCCACACTTTTTTGATAACCTAACACTTTTTCCGCACTCTACACAACCCCCGCTCCAGCCGGGGTGACATGTGACATATAATGACCGACTTTGCAAACTACCGTACACAACACAAATTCAACCAGCAAACCCCATTGCAACCAACATAAATAGGCACATTTGCAACCTGCGACATTAATGGGACTAAAATAAAATAAAGTAACAGCCAGTATCGTACACAAAAAAAAAACACTACGTTTCGAGAGGACAACCTCCCGTCTTCAGGTTAAAATAAACACTAAAACATTAAAAAAATTCATGGCACTATCTGCCGAATCACCAAGTCTACTGGCTGTTACTTTATTTTATCTGCAAAAAGTGCTGAAACTTCTCAACATTTATGGGACTAACACGAAAAAAAAAACCTCGAGTAGGCTACTATGCTACGCCCCCACCCATGGAGCAATGGTCCGGCCCGGACTCGGCAACTTTTCGTTCCGACGGTACGAAAACTACGCTACTGATACTTCCTAAACACACCTACAAACCTACGAGACTCAAGCGAATAGCGCATTTTATTCGCTATATCTTATTTAAACTAATAAAGTAGAAAAAATACGGTTTTTACTAAACACAAACGTCGGTGACTGGGACTGGATATAGGGACGCCCTCGCGTACGTGAGACTTTCGCAGACAAGAAGTTTAAACCCGAAGTTTGAGTTCAGGACTTTACGTCATGATTCACAAATAAAATTTTCAAATAAATTTTTTTTAAATCTCAAATTACTAGATATGTTGGCTCGACGTCACACCTTAGCATTAAAATACATACCTGTGAGTGCTAGTCGATTTAACGGTTATAATTACTCTTGAGCTCGAACGGCTAGTCCACTATCTCGGGGCTGGAGGAAAGCTCGGGGCGAAGCCCACTCGTGTTTCCCTCCAACCCCTCGATAGTGAACTAGCCGTTTCTCGCTCGCTCGCAATTATAACCGTTAAATCGACTAGCACTCACGGATATCTCTTACTAAATGTGTGAAATTTGGAACGGCGTTAGTATCAAGGACCGCGGTAGCGGTCCTTATGTAAGCCTCAGCATGAACTTCCGTGTTAAACGTCAAACTTTGAACTCCTATAGTTTCGCCCAAAATTGACATAGACCAACGAAATTCGGTATTTGGGGTCGTGTCATAACTATTTCACCGCATTACAAATTTTAATGACAACAATTGAACCTTTCGGCGTCCACAGCATGGTCATTTCTTGTTGTTGTTGTTGTTCTTGTTGTTCTTCTTGTTGTTGTTGGGACTCTTTGCTCTGACCTGGAGATCGAACCACAGAACCGATTTTCAAGTTCTATAGCTTAACACGTAGGTATGGACAAGGCCTAGGGCCTTTCGCAGGCTATTTTAAT
>JAHWFP010007139.1:0-12481 GCA_023313725.1 Lithobius niger
TGTTATGGTAATGAGTGCATAAATTAGTAAATTATTATATTAATTATGATATTAATTAAGTTATTAATAAAGTCATATTTATGGCAGTTATTAATTATTGACATTTAAAACATATGGAATGATTTAATAGATGGAAATAATTATGGGTATAAATATAGCTTAAATATTAAAAGCATAAACAAAACGTGGAGTGAAAGAAAGTATTGCAATTCTTAAATAAGGAAGCTTGAAAGCATTCAGGTAAATGGTTGACACACTCTAAATTATCAGAAGTATTGACATATAAGGAAAATTCATAAGAAGCAGCAGTTTAGCTTCAGTTTGCAGTATCGGCATTCAGTTAGTCAAATTACTAGAACGAACAATTAACTTGCCTAAACGAGAAGAGTTCTAGAGAACTCAAGACATATTTGGATGGTTGTATTTCGAAACACGAATTCGGGGAATTAGAACAGAGCAAAAGGCACGAAAAGAGACGAGACGATCGCTCTCTTGTGCGGCAGTTTCGAGCGAGTAAGGTTCTCCTTCCGTTGGTCCGATCAGCTGTGTTTCAAGGTTGTTGGGTGGCGAGCGACTTGGCTTCTCTGCAAGACGCGAGCCGAACTTGAAGCAGATGAGTATAATCGAAGTGTATTGATTGTTTATTATAATTAGGCAAGCAGGAATCAGAGTGATTATTTATTAATAGGATCGCAATTGTTTTAATACCGTTTGGCCATTAATCAAATAACATAGGTGTCGTTTAAGTTAAGGTTAGAGTGACGGAACTCTAGGTTTAGGTGTCAACCCTTTATCAGTGTTTAACTAAAATACTCAGCAAGTAGTTGGTTGTGTGTTTCAGTGCAGACCGTTTAACTATTTGTTGTAGTGGTTTATTCTAAACAGTAAAGAAGGAGGTTAGCTGTCTATTGCTATTGTGTGATTTATTATACATTTATTGACACAGTGTAAACAAATACATCCTGACATATTATGGCTTACATTTCAGTATTGCTGGAATATCAACCCATAACATATACTCTAAAACTTATCCATCCTCAAAAACCCACTATAGCCTCATTAATTGCAATATGTTGGCTGGGAATAAATACTGATCTGAAATTGCTAATAATGTCTGGGAAAACTGAACCTAATTTTGCTAAGGGATCGTAGTTTTCTTCTCCACGTTTGGGTCGTTGCACTGAATTCTCGCACAAATGTAAACATTGCAATAAGAGGCCAAAACGATTTCTTGACATTATGCTGGGAAAAAAAGGCGTATGCAAAAAGCAATCAGTACTCCAAAAAAGAGCAATATTGTCTTTTTTTGTTAGTCCTGTTGCTATAACTAATGCAAAAACTGCCTTCATTTCGTTTGTCGTAGTAGGCTTCTATGTGGTGAGTCTTGCGCTGGGTTTAGCGGTTGCACTAAGTAAAGAAAGCGCATACAAGTTGGTTTGTTCAACGATCGTTTCAAGGATACTGTCAGTAAAAAACAAAGAAAACCATTCCAGATGGCTTGTTTTATCGATAACAGTGGCCTTCAATCCGGGATCACCACTGAACGGATGCACGCCTAGTTGTTTATCAACAGCGCACCATTTTTTCTCCGTCTTTTTCGCACGTTTTGATTGTTGACTTCCATCACTATCGCTGTCATTATCGTCAGATTCGGCCATTCCCGAGTCCTCATTTTGGTCTGGAAAGCCTAAAAACTCTTCGTCACCACTACTATCCAAGAAATCTTCATTTAGGAAGGCTGCATCACTTACTGTTAAAAGTCAAATTTGAAGCCGACGCCAGCGATGGCGGCCATCTTGAAATTGCCGACAACACGATCGCTGTTTTTCGGTTAACCGGACTCGCTTCAAAAATAGCCTACGAAAGCTAAAGTGACTCATAAAAGCTGAAACCTCATTGGTTGGCTAGCCAATACTATGACGTCACGCCCTAGCATCAATTTCGATGTGAAACGAGCGCTCATTGGCTGAAAAACCACGCGAGAATTGAATGAACTTCACGAACGTCATTTGACGTTCGCGGCCTGTCAGTACCATTTAGTGAGGACGTCATATGACGTTCGCGGCGCGCGAAGGGTTAAATGTTGTTTGTCAATTAAATTCTGGTCTGAATTTTTTTGATGGCATATGCTTCCTTTTCACTTCATCCACCTGCATAAAGTGAAACGGAATCACTCGCACTGTCTTGTCCTTGAGTGTTTACATTATTGATTTATGCGCTGCTCAACATTTACTTTCACATGTTCGATTGTACATGACAGGAAAACATGACAGGAAAACTGGGAGGGAACTTGATGCGTTTCCGCCCAGCCAACCAATCAGCGACCAGCAGAAGGTGGTCCCACCTTCGCGTCGAATTGAACAACCAATCAGCGCTTGCCAGCAATTAAACATGGAGGCGTTTGAGTGGCGTGATAATTTTGCGTATTCACCACGAGATGGAAGCACCAACCAGAGCGGAATAACAAACCCCGCTGCGAATATGAAACTGAAACCATCATCGAACGAGTGTTCGGAAATTTCAAATGACGCGATGCCAGTTCTTTCGCCGATTGATAATAAAGAGCGCCGCGCGAATAACGAGGTCTGCGATGCAATGCCGAAGCTTACAAGCGAGATTTCGCCAAATTCTCAAACTGTCCGGGAATTGGGGGCATTTTAGCTGAACAAACTGTCCGTGAGGCTGAACAGCCTGTATTTCGTAAGTCGCTTCGAGCGATCCAA
Source organism: Lithobius niger (assembly GCA_023313725.1). Classification (NCBI taxonomy): domain Eukaryota; kingdom Metazoa; phylum Arthropoda; class Chilopoda; order Lithobiomorpha; family Lithobiidae; genus Lithobius; species Lithobius niger. Next base: position 2,724 of record JAHWFP010007139.1, read on the forward strand.
AAGCCACACCGTTACAGTCCGAACTAACATTCAACGGACTTAGATCTGTTTTGCAATAATTGGCAGCATTATTATTTTCGTTCATTTTTGCTTGGTTGATTTTATTTATTGCATGGATTTCTTGTTCTTGTTATAAATTATGCGTACATGTTTTCTGTATTGTTGGCACACTACCGAAACATTTTTTTTTCGGGGGAGAAGTAGTGTGAAAGCGAAACCACAGAGTATTCATATTGTGCCCATATTAAGGTTGGGATTAATGTTCTGTAATGGACGTCTAAAAAATGGTTTGGCTTTTTAAGAAAACTGAATGATTAGGCATAATAACATAAAACGAAATGGTAAATAGGTAAACTTAAAATCTGATTAGTACCTTTTGACTTATATGTATGGTAGGTCGTCCCTCACATTATTTAGTGGGGGCAAATGTGGTGTATTTTGATAGCACATTTATTGAGTTATCTCAAGTGGCCTTAGCCACTAATGTTGTAATGTTGTACTTGCCACTAGGTGGCTACCTTTGCATGTTAAGTATGTCTGATGCACTCTGGGATCAGAGTGCATGCTGGTATTGTAAACCAAGTCTATAAAAGAGCCAGCCAGGGCCTTTTATCTGGCTGCCAGTCATTCACAAAGGAGGTCTCCTAGCTGTCAATCATTTGGGGGGATTTCCTCTGGTCATGGGTCACCTCAACATGAACCCATTAATTTGTGCAGTATGCAACAGAAACCAATTTAAAAAACCTGTAAAAAGCACGACTAGAGACTAGGGCTCCAGACCTGCGTCACTTCCGATTATTTCTTTGTTCATTTGTTTACTGTTTTGTTTGTACCATTCACGATGCATCCCCTCTCCGACACGCTCTCAGTCATTGGTCGGGAATCTAGAACAAACAGTGCAACGTCATAGCTTACAGTAGCACAAAATTAATTAAAACATTCATTAATAAAACTACTTGAAATATTTATAATATTTCTCTACTTGCATTAATATATAATATTGATCCCTGAACATCAGTTGTAAATATCGCTCAACATTGCTCGCTTCCATAGCCTCTGTATTTACAAGCACGCACTCGCTCGCTCGTTCGTTGTGTTTTCTGGACAGCGTTACGCTGTTCGAAGGAGAATGAAAGTTGCAAAAAAAAATCGAAAAACTGTAATATTTGCAACAACGAAAAAAGGATAATGCTTACTTATTAGTAACTATACAAAACCAATTATTGTTTCATAACCGACGTTAAATGGCGGTCCTGACAGTCTAGGTGTCTGCAGTTTTCAGTAATCCATTCTGGAAGTTAATTTTGCATTTTTAGCTACTTAAAGCAACACACCGCCTGCCTTAAACCTTCCGCCTGCCTCACAACACCCACGCGACGATCACATCCACGTATTTACCACAGCTAAGGTCAACTGAGACGGTAGCTTCGTTCCTCGCAGTGAAAAATATAGCTTCTTTTTCAATTGGCATTGCACCTAATAGTCCAGCCACCGTGAACCCATTGATCGTGTCATCAAAAACCGGAATGATTCTTGTGGTGGCTTTTCGTCACTTGTGTGCAAGCCACACTGGGAGGGTAGCTTCCTCAAATGTTAACCTTCACAGCTGACCTTAACACCTCCCACAGTTGCCATATTCTATCCATGCATGTCGCACCATACATATCATGTGACCCAATGTCACATGACATTTGCTATATAAAGAATTGTATACAAGTTAATAAACGTCCATTGCCAGTTTAGTCTGTCCTTTCATTCAGTGTGAACATCATGTCGAATTAGAACCCACGGTTCCAGTGGGAACATTACAGTTGGCAACGAGGAAGTGGGTGCCATTCCTTCTATGGCTATCTAGGAGTAGACATGTTACATTTAATTTAAAATTTAGGCTACTGCAGTGTACTTCAGGTGTGCTCCAACTTGTGGTAAGTTAAAAAATTTTCATTTTTTGGCAGAAATGATTAGTTTTAATCTGTAGTCCTAATATGTTTAAATTTTTCCAATTCAACTGGGTTGTTGAACTTATTTGGTACTATTTGATTAGTGTAAAAATTGTACCTTATGCCAGAACCGAGGGAGGCAAGTGAATTCTTAAAGGGTAATTTTACCAAGGTTGTGTCCTGTGCGACGCGTAGGCGTGTCACACTGATAGCACTATAATCAGAAGCGCATGTTAAAAATGCAACTAAATTACCCCTCGAGAATTCATTATTGTCGTGCCTTTACTCGGGCTGGTTTGTGCCGGTGTAGTTTTTCCACCGTAGTCGTTTTTCTTTCAACAGAAAACGAGTGAGGACCAGTTAGTGCCGTTGTTTAGGCCTAGCGTGTTGTTTTATAAATAGTTCGGAGGAGCTAATGCAAACTAAAGCCTAGTTATTTAAATTATTTAATGCAGACTAAGAGTAAGCTAGGTAGGCTAACTGAGTATTCTTGCCTAGATGTTAGGAGAAACCATTAGTTTCGAGTTGCTTTCGGTAGTTATGTGCAAACTATTCATGAAATTGTGTTTCATCTAGGTGTTTAAACTAGTGAATTAATTTAGTGTAGGCTTATGCCTTTAAGCTTTAAAAGCAGTGTAGGCTTATGCCTTAAAATTGTGTATGCTTAAGCATTTTTTAATTATTGTTGTGGCTTATGCCTAAAACAGGTGATAACGGATTGACACCTGAAGTGGCTGCTAGCAGCGAAAATTTAGATGTAAACGAAGCGAGCGCTAGCGCTAATGTTAACATTGAAATTACGAATTTTTTCGAATCTGAAGTTGAAGATTTAAACGTTAATTCTGTTAATGCAGAGCATTTAAACTTAGATTCTGAGAATTTAAATAGTTCTATCGAAAGTTAAACATGGCTAGCAAGGTAGCCAATTTATTTGCTGAATTCGAAAGTGAATCTGATACCTGGGCAAAATATGTTGACAGGTTAAGTTATTACTTTAAAGTAAAAAGATACCTGACGAAGAGAAGGTAGATTTTTTAATGGCTTCCGTAGGGGCCAAAATGTTCGACAGGATTTTAACCATCATTTCACCAGCTCTTCCAAATTCAATGACACATGCTGTTTTGGTTAAGACTATATTGGATGACGTCGAACCTGCTCCGTCAGTTGTATCTGAAAGAATTAAATTTTTCCGAAGAGCCCAGAAAACCGATGAAAGCGTTAGCAAATACCTAGCAGCGCTAAAAATTCTCACCAAATTTTGCGAAATTTCTAGCATCACTGATATTACAGGTGAAATGATTAGGGACCGCTTAATTGGGGGAATAAAATCGGAAACGATTCAAAGGGAATTACTCAAGCAAACTTTAGACCTAAAAGCAACAACATCTTTAGCTTTATCGCTTGAATCAGCCGAGTTCGACCAAGAAATAATTAGATCTCATTCTAGATCAGTAAATTATGTTTCTCACAAACCCAAGCAGCGGAATAAACCTAATTTCAACAAGGATCTAACCTGCTTCTGCTGCGGGCGTTCCGGACACGTTAAGCCTAGGTGCAAATACCGCGACTATATCTGTGGTAGGTGCCATACAAAAGGACACCTAAAAGCCGTATGTAAGCAAAGCAGCAAAACTAAACCTTTCAAAGCTGCAGAACCGGTAAAAACAACTAGTTCCGTAAGTTTAAGTCTAAACCTAGACCTAAAACTAAATATGGCTACAAAAAGAAAATGCATAGGCTTCAGCGTGAAACCTACAGATGCTTCCGATGGTGAGGTCGAAAATTCGGAACATGATTCTGAAAATGATAGCGAATCTGAAGACGATTATTTGTTGCAAAACAACACGGTAGAACTGTTTAACGATCCTGAACTGTCCTCAGTCCCTGTTGATGTTAACAAGATTGTCATTGTTGTAAACTCAATGCGTATTTACAAGTGGTGGATGCCAGTAAGGCTTAATGGTGTAAAACTTCAAATGGAATTAGATTCTGGCTGTGACGCCACAATAATTCCTATTGAGTGGCACACCAAATATTTTTCTGATTGTCCACTTAAAATCAGTCCTTATTCTATTCTTTCCTATACGCAAGGGAGGGAAAACACCATTTATTCAATTAGTCTTGAAGTCAAAATCAACGGGCAAACGGAAAATCTTGAAGCTCTTGTTTCTAAAATGTGTAAACCTGCCTTAATAGGGAAAGATTGGCTTTCTATCTTTCGACCCAACATGAATCCCTATTATGACCTCCAGACCAAAGTCAGGCAAGTTAAAAAAGTTAAGGTTAAAACACCAACTCTTGATACTTCCGAAATTGTTAAGGAATTTCCTGAACTTTTTAGCGAGGGTATGGGTAAGTTCAAGAACTTCAAAGCAAAAATTCAACTGAAAGAGGATGCTAAACCCGTTTACTGCAAAGTGCGTCCAATTCCCTTGGCAAAGAGAAACCAAGCAAAAAGTTAACCAAGAAATAGAACGCTTGGTTGGCTTGGGGATTCTAGAGCCAGTGGAAACCTCGGAATGGTCGACGCCGATCGTGATCGTGCATAAATCTAACGGTGAGATCCGGATTATCGGGGATTATAAGACCACCGTTAATCCTCAGCTAGAGGTTGACCATTACCCGGTTCCCACAGCCGCAGAACTTTTCAGTGAACTAGCTGGTAGTGATACGTTTTTTCTTATCGATCTTAAGGATGCGTTTTTGCAAATTAAACTAGATCGCGAATCGCAAGCAACACTGACTATTAACACCCCTTTAGGACTTTTTCGTTGGTTGTGAGTTCCTTTGGGCCTAGCATCTAGCCCAGGAATTTTCCAAAGAGTTACGACTCAAATTACTAGCAGAATTCCTAAATGATCCCCATTTTACGATGACATCCTTGTAAGTGGGAAGGGGGAAAAGCATGACGACTCACTTAGAATGTTGTTAAATGCTTTACAGGAAAACGGAGCAAGGCTTAGGATCGATAAGTGCAAACTATCGTGGCCAGAGTTAAAATACCTAGGGCATATGATCAATGCGGAAGGACTACACACGCTCCCGGAAGTCATTGAGGCTGTTACAAATCCAACTTGCATTCAGGAACTACAAAGTTTCTTAGGTTTTGTTACCCACTATTCTAAATACTTGCCAAACCTTGCGCACATTCTTTCTCCAGTTACCCGGCTGTTGAGCCCTAAAGTCAAATGGGTGTGGGGGAAAGAGTGTGACCAAGCTGTCAGCAAAGTTAAGGAATTGTTTGTCAAAAGCAAAGTTTTGGTACACTATAATCTAAACTGAAACTGAAACTAGTTTGTGACGAATCTCCGTACGGGGTAGGCGCGTGCTTGATGCATGTTATGCCTAATGTTACGCCCCATTGCTTTTGCTTCCCGAAAACTAACTAAAACAGAACAGGGATACAGTCATTTCGACCGAGAAGCTGTGAGCGTGGCGTGGGAAGTCAAGAGATTCCATGAATATCTATATGGTCAAAAGTTCATTTTGCAGTCTGATCAGAAGGCATTAATTTGGATTTTTGGCCCTAAGAAGGGAATACCACAAATGGCAGCTGCGCGTGTTCAACGTTGGGCAGTTATGCTCAATGCCTATACATATGAATTTGAACATATACCAGGCAAGCTAAATTTAGTAGGGTAAAATACGATATTGAGTTAGCTATATACCCCCCACTTCCGGTCACCTGATAAAAGTGGGGGTAATGAAGCACTTCCGGTCACCTGATGAAAAGTGGGGGGTAATGGCGTACTTCCATTTTTCATCAATCTGGAGGAGGGTGGAAAAGTGCTTTTTACTACAAATTTTTTTCCCAGCTTTCGTCGATCTGGAGGAGGGTTGCTACTTCCTACGATTCCGCTCACCCATTGATATAGAGCTCCTAATGATCTAGAGAGATCTAATGATCTAGAGCTCACTTCCGGTCACGGGATCAAAGTGGGGGTAATGACGTAACTTCCATTCACATGATCAAAGTGGGGGTCTGAAAGAAAGTTCCTTTACAACCTTTTTTCGTTTTCATCGATCTGGTGGGCCTTCCCTTTCTTCTATCTGGAGCAGGGTGGAAAATGCTTTTTGCTATGGCGCTGTTTATCCTCACTGGTAAAGACTCTGACTTGACATTTAATCTAAATACTCCGATTCATTTAGACCCTGAAAAAAGCTACGAATTGGCACTTATTAATTTAGACACGTATAACAGCATATACAACATCGATTCAAAAAATAACGAAGTTAAATATACCGCAGATGCTGGTATAACTTGGCAGAAAGTGATAGTCACCCCCGGAACTTACGAAATTGAAGATTTGAATAAATTTCTCAAAAACTCGATAGATCAAAATGGTCATGACAGGGAAGCTATTTCGATTCTTCCTAACGTAAACACTTTAAGAACCAACTTGATAATTAACGATTCAAAATACTGAATAGCCTTTACGGGTGAAAAGAGCTTGGCTCGAGTCTTGGGGTTTCATTTAGGAACTTACTTGAAGAGTCGAGAAAGTCAAAATACCGTCGAAATAATAAATATAAACACGATTTTTGTGCACGTTGACATCATTGGAAATTCTTACGCATTACTATGAACTTAATCAGAAGTATAAGAGTGTGGCTTACATCTCAGACCAACGAGCCGTTGAATCTGAATGGCGAGACCCTCACGGTTCGACTTCATTTAAAATCTAAAAATTAAAAAAAGGGGCAAGATGCTTGTGTTTGGAAAAAAAGGAAAAGGATTCTTTAGTAATAATAAAAACTTTAATAATAATAAAAACACGATCAGTTTAACGCCTAGAAACAAAGTTTTCATCAAATTTATAACAACGGCTAGAAAATGAGCGTTGTAGAAGACTATTTAAAAATCAACGAACCTTTGTTGTACGACTCGTCTATCGAATCTTACACCTATCACGAATATAATCCCATCGTCGGTACGAATCTCAACAACGTAAATTCTGAAATCCGAATACACGTGGAAAACCAAGATTTATTTCTGCACGTTGCCAACAGTTACCTCTTGATTAAAGGCAGGTTGCTGAAGCACGATGACTCGGCTTATGCAGATGCTGACGCAGCGACGTTGATTAATAATGCTCTCATGTTCCTGTTTTCTAATATAAAATACCATCTAGGCGATAAACAAGTAGACGAGTTAAATTATCCAGGATTCGGTACCCTAATGAAAGGGCTGCTCTCTTACGGATCGGCGGAACAGCCGGCATTGCTCAGTCAGTGCTGGGCATTGGATAGTGCAGCTTCTGTAGCTGCTGATCTAACCGATAACTCGGGTTTCATACAGCGGCACGCGTCCATCATCGTTGAAACAATTCCCAAAGGAAGTTTTACATTCGCTATTCCCTTGAAACACATCATGGGATTTTTCGAGAACTACGACAAGCTAATTTTTGGAACTAAACACGTGCTCACTTGCATGAGGACCAGCGATACAAATGCCATCTTCAAAGACGCAGCCGCGGTCAACGGTAAAGTTGTTCTCAGTAGCATTTCTTGGCTCATCCACCACGTTACCGCATCGGACGATCAAAAACTTAAACTATGCAATCTCAAAGACAATGGAACTACGGTGGATTTAGGATTTAGACACTGGCATTACGATAGCTGCGAGCTCCCTCAAAATACCAACTTCACCTGGCGCGTGCTGACTACTTCTGCGGTTGAAAAACTTAGGTGGATAGTTCTAGCTTTTCAAACAAACAGACAGGACGCTTTAGGTAAAAATCCAGCCGTGTTCGACCACTGTAGTTTGCAAGATGTTCACGTGACTCTAAATTCCGAAAGATATCCGTTTCTCGATCTGAATACTAATTTTGCTACTGGAGAGTACGTCGGCTTGTACAGAATGGCGCAGCAATTTAGGCAGCTGTGTTACGACACCAACGATTTGAGTTTCAACTTGCTTCAGTTCAAGAAAGCCTATCCACTCGTTGTGTTGGATCGCTCCAAACAATCCGAGAGGCTTCAATCCGGAATCGTGGATGTACAAGTCAAACTGAAGTTTAGAGCAGCGGTGCCAGCTAACACTGTCTGTCGCGCTCTGCTCATTGGTGACAGAAAAATGAATCGAAAGTTGGACCGAGGCAAAGTCGAAGTTGTTTATTAATAAAAAAGATATGGCGCTCAAAACTATACCGCGAAAAAAGAAAGGTGGGTTTTTGCCATTGGCGTTGCTAGGGCCGATTTTGGCCGGAATTGGTGGGTTGGCGGGAGGAACTGCGGGGGTGGTATCTGCCGTAAAAAAAGCACAAAATGACGCACAAATTCTAGCTGAACTCGTGCGACATCATAAGCAAGTAGAAGGTTCCGGCAAGAAGAAAAAAAACGAAGCCAAAAAAAAATGCCCCGTGGCAAAGGTCTTTACTTAAGACCACCCAGGGTTTAATCGACTTTGATAAACCTTTAACGAACCATGATTTAAACCGATTGGCTAGAGTAATGAAAATTCCGAAATTTAGGTACTTTTAGTAAAGACACGCTTCCTGTAAAAATTAAGCCTACTGGTGAAAACGGAATCGTAAACTTGGAAGATTTCCACGATGGAGACGGAAGTCACTGGGTAGCCTATTCTACCATTTCTGGCGAACCCTGTTATTTCGATAGTTTCGGCAATATAGTCCTCCCCGGTCCGTGATTAAATACTTGAGACCGGGAATTAAATACAATTACGAACGTGTGCAAAACTTTGACCAAATTTGGTGCGAGTACTTTTGTTTATTTTTCCTTAGCGGCTTCTCTAAGACTCGTAATTACGAAGCTGTTTTAGATAAAATGAAATCTATTGAAAAGTGACGTGCAAATCCAACTGGAAATAAACGTCTTCCGTATCAAAATCTTCGACCGTGTGTACCGCGATGGCCGAATCTTTTTCCATTTCGTAAGGAATGTCAAAAATGGAAGTATTCGAATGCGCTTCCTTCGTTTTAGTAATGAGAAAGGTTTTCGTTCCCGCTATACATTTAACGACGACTTCTACGCACGGATCGTTGCAGTATAAAATCGCTTTACGAATTAAACCAGAACTTGTACTTTAGTTCGCGATAGATCGGGAATTAACGAACCAGGCGACTTCTTTATGCAAAGGGCTTTTCATGCAGAAACTGATTATCATGAAACAATTTTCGTGCACAAATTTCTTCGTAGCCGCGTCACTAGGTAAAGTCGGCTCGCATATATTTCTAATCGGTTTGTTCGAGGCATCGAAGTATACCTTCTGATCGTCTTGTATCAAGCAATTGCTCTCGACGAATACCTTCGTAGCGGCATCGTTCGGTAAAGTAGGTTCGCTTAGATTTCTTATCGGCTTGTTAGTTGCGTTGAAGTACACTTTTTGCTCATCCTGTAATAGGCAATTCCTGTCAACGTAGACTTTTGTCGCAGCATCTGCAGCGTGCCGGGAAAAAGCCACGTCCTTAATTTGTTTCTTCTTCGCGTAGAAATTTCCGTCAGACCCGTCTACGTACACGTGTTTTTTCCGATGGTGGAAGCTAATTCGTCGGAGAAGTCGGTTTTAAGTTTCTGAATGTCCGTTGTCAGAGTACCGATCTGAGAATAATTGACGGCATCTTCGGGATCGATAGCGACTCCTACTTTAGTTAACCGCTTGCTTTGCATATCGTATGTGTTTTCAGGGATTAAAACATATCCGAGTCCTGGCTCACCTCTCGGACCGACTCCGATCGCATCATCCTCTCTCCCCCTTTTCAACGGTTGTCCAAATTTGTTGACCGACATCCTTTTTTAAACTTTCAAAAATTATATACAGGGTGTTCGGAAATTGGTGTCAAATATTTTGAGGGTCCG
>JAHWFP010007142.1:0-11252 GCA_023313725.1 Lithobius niger
AACTCACTTATTTCAATTTGACATACTTAGACCATCCCACAATCTGTTTTCCAAAGCGCTTGAGTTTGGGATTAATGCAATTCACTTTGGCCTGTATTCATAACTTCCGTGACAAACCTGTACACACTTTCAATCTCAGCGTGATGATTGACATCGGTACAACTAGAATCGGTACATGAGAAGATACGTGGGGTGGGTGCATCCGACAGACAAGAGTAGATAAGTTGTCTGTAGAGGGTCAGAGTGTTCAAGTCCCTTTGTTTCCAATTCATTCGAGTTTTGACATACCTAGTGAAAGTTTTGGGTCGCTCACTATCGTGGGTAGAGTAGGTGGATAGAACAACCTGTAGAGGGAACTGGTCAGACGCCACTACGTCTTCGATCACCTTGGAATGAATGATCCCAGAACATGATCTCAGAACATGAACATGATCCCAGAACCAGACGATCCCAGAACATGATTGATCCATGAGGTAGAACTGTTGAAATAGCTAACATAGGTGAAACGATCTCCCGGAGCATCCTTGTCATCTAAACACTGGAGATCAAGGTCCTCGAGGTAAGTGTGCAGGGCTTCAAGAAAAGGTCCTTTTCTATTGTAGTCGGTGTTGAAATCGCCGCCGATGACAACTTGCCCCTTGCTACGGAGGCATTTAATAGCCGCAACTTTGCCCCAAAGTTGCAAAAGAGCATTTTCACTAACGACGGATTTATCATCGATGGGAGCGTACAGATTGACAAAACGCCAGTCGTGGCACATTACCCTCTTGCTTTCAGCAAACTTAGCACTCTTAAATTGAAAAGCACTACATTTTTGCCAAAGGATTGCCAACCCACCAAAGGGTCTTCCTCTACATTCCAGATCTGCAAGATCCATCGCGCTGAAGGCTCTGCACATGATGTCAGGGTGAACATTCTGTAGACAATGGTCTTCGAAGTCATGCAACCAGGTCTCCTGAAGGAAGAGATTATCAGTCGATTCACAAAGTTCTTGGAGTAAGGGAAGCACGTCCTTGACACCATTGCAGTTCCAAGTGGATATACGTAATGTATTAGAGAAATTGAATGTTAATGATGTGAAGAGTATTTCGCAAATGACCCTACTCTAATACCACGTGGCCAATGTTTCTCGAGAGCCAGGAGAGCACGCAGGTTCTGGGGAATTTCCAGCTGGAAAGACGCATTCCATGGTTTGCTAATGTTCAGGTTTCTGAGTCTTCTTACAATAATTCTCGCATCTTCGTATGTTTGACCATATATCACTCTTTGCACGTATTGATAGATATCTTTATATCTTTACAGTTTCCAATGAAGAGCCTAGCACTTCTTCCACTAGGTTGAATCCACGGTTGTACATAGTCAGGTTTTGGAGATTCAGTTGAGTAGGTAGATATCGGCTCAGCATTAACAGTACCAAGGGCTGGTGGGAGGTGACCACGGACAGATTCGTCACCAACACCCTAGACGAGAGTAGGAAAGTAGTGATCAACAGGTAGAGACAAGGATGCCTCTAAAGTACACTGAAACTGGGTAACCGGTAGGTTATCAGCTTGATGAATCGTATGTTCCAAGCTACTGTTGTCATCTCCGGAGGAAGAAGCGCGAAGAGTGGCTTCTTCACAGTTTGGCTGGATACTCCTGCTTCAAGCTTCAGTCGTTGGTAGAGATGGGCAAAGAGGAGGGTGGCAGAGGTAGCTGTTCGGGAATGGTGGATGAGAAAGTTCCACCCACCTTCTTTCTCGACTTTCGTTGCAAGACATTCTTCACTTGAGCGTTTACCATGGCGTCGTCAACAGGTATGGGTAAACCGTTCAGTTCCTGAGGACATGCATCAGGAAGAGTGAAGGCATACGACACACTGGTGGGAGCAACAACCTGAACAGAAGGAAGTGTCTGAAACTTCTCTTTAAGAAGTTTCCAGTGCCTGTCAATTTGGGCAATCCGTTTTTCCTCGCTCCTTTGATTAACATTAATACGATCAAGCACTGCATGCACTTCTTTGAGTTTCGCTTCAACCCTATGTTCAGCTTTTTCAATGTCTTTGACAGCATCTCTTGCGTTCCTCTTCATGTCTTTCAAGAGATCAATTGATGACAGCTTCCACTTTGGTTGAAAGTACGTCATTTAACAGACTTTTTCATGTCCTTAAGGGCATTTAAAAACTTAGTAAGATGGCCGGAGAAATCATGATGAGGGGATAAATCGTCTCTCCTCATTGGCCAGCATCTGAGGTGGGATGGAATAAAAATAGGCATATCAACACTGTCAGTTTTCTGTGCGTCTATCCAGGTAAGGAACGTCTTGTATTTCTTACGTTCGAATACGTTCACCGAAATATTCAATCAAAGTAAAAAGGTTATTTGTAATGAAGAAGCCTCCAAGTCTTTTAAGGTTGAACTAGGTGTTAGACAGGGTAGTCCTTTGTCCTCTTTCCTGTTTGCTCTGGTCATGGGTGACATTTCAGCGAAAATTCAGAATCTTAACATGGGATGCAAGGTTATTGGTAGAATTATTAATATTTTAATTTATGCAGATGATATTGTCGTAATTGGGCCAACAAGACATGCAATTCAAAAAATTCTGGAGTCTTTATGTGCAGAATTAAAGGAATGTGGGCTGGAAAAGAATAAAAAGAAAACCGTGTCTATGGAAATTAGTAAACGTTTTACGAGGTGCGAGCTAAAAATATTTACCTATAGAAGGGAGCGAGATTCAATGGGTAAAAGAATACACTTTGAGAGTAATTCTACAAAGTGATTTTAAATGGGACAAACAGTTTAAAAAAGTCGGGGATAAAATGAATAAACTTGGCAACATGATTTTACAACAAGTTGGGAGTGTCGTTGGAAAGGAGGAGAGAGTGTATATTTGTTGGAAACCTGTGCTTTTGATCTTTATGGAATTGAATTTTGCTGTGGAATACAGAAAAAACAATTTAGTGCGGTGAAGAAATCTTATCACTGGCTTATAAAAAGAGCATTGGGAAATAATAAGTTTATGGGGAACCATATCGCTTGTGGAGAAAGTTCTCTTTTAACTTGGGAATTGGTTATTAAATTGAAGGAAATCATTTTGTGGGAAAATATTATTATTAGTAAAAATGTATTACTACAATCATTGTTTGGTAATAAAAAGTGGCAGACAGAGTTAGGCAAAAGAATCAATGAGAGTATAATGGAATACGGCAAAGAAATTAAGAAAGCAAATGACCTGGAAAGGAATTTTAAGTTATATATTGAAACTATGGCTGTGTTTAAAGAGATGGAAAGGGAGGAAAAAGAAAATGACTGAATATGCAATGATTGAGATGTTTTCTTTTGTACATAAGTTTATTTGTGCCAAGTTGTACTTTGAAATAAATAAATAATAATAACAATAATAATAATCTAGCATGGCATGGAAAGTTTATACCACATTCACTACGGTTAAATGGTTTTTTCCCCGTGTGTCTCTTCTCACGGTGTTGTGTGACTACAATACTATCAAGGGCTTTCTACATTCAAATCAGTTAAATGGTTTCTCCCTGGAGCATCTCTGTGCAGTGTAGTTTGCCTGCAGTACTTATGTAGGCTTTCCCACATACATGACATTTAATGGTTTTCTTCCCAGGATGTCTGCACAGTTAGTGTTATATTTACACTGAACACTTTAGTAATGTTCCACACTCCTAACTGATGAATGGTTTCTCCCCAGTGTGTGTTAAAACTAAGCCTCTGGTTTACATTAAAGTCTTTACCACACTCCTTACTCTTCAGTGGTATCACACTGGCTTGGCTTCAAAACAACGGGGTGCCGTCATAGTAGCAAAACGACATAACAGCAAAACGACATAACAGCAAAAAAAAACGACAAAAGAGCAAAAAAACGTAGAGCGTCATAACAGCACAACGATATAACAGCAAACAGTGTTTTTACTATTATGTCGTCCCGACATAACAGCAAAACGACACAACAGCAAAACGATAGTTCAGCAAAACGTCAGTACAGCAAAACGTCAGTATAGCAAAACGATACAACAGCAAAACGACATAACAGCAAAACGACATAACAGCAAAACGACATAACAGCAAAACGACATAACAGCAAAAACAGTTTAGCAGCAAAACGTCACAACACAAAACGACACAACAGCAAACCGACACAACAGCAAAACGACACTACAGCACAATGACACAACAGCAAAATGTCAGAACAGCAAAAGGACACAACCAAAAAAATGGACACAACCGCAAAACGACAACCAGCAAAATGTAAACGCATCAATAATGTCAAAAGTATTTTCGACATATTCTATGGCAGAGCCAGGATGGGGAAATGGGAGGTGCGCCCCCCCCCCCCCCATACGCACATGCATCGCAAAGAAGTGTTGCCCCTTATCACTTTTAAATATACGGGTTTTTGACCAGCTTTTAACCCACTGAATTCATGGAAATCGAGTTTGTTCTATTCCCATGCTGTGTTCAAGATAGAACTAGCAAGAAATCTTTCTAATGTGGCGCCGGAATTACTCCGACATGGAGTCACGTGAATTCCGGGATTTTCTTAAATACTGACCCTTGTGTGGGACCCGGAATTACAGTAACTCCGGATTCCTAATTTGCTTTAAAATTGGTCGCCTTCCGCGCAAATACGAACACAAAGGTTATCTGAGATAGTATCTGCGTTCTTCCCAGCGAAAGAATGTAGCTACTGTCTCATTTGGCATTGTGCCTAATAGACGAACCAGCATGAACGCATTAATTGTGTCGTCACAAACCGGAATGATTCTCGTATTTTAACATCACAATTTATAATTTTCTAGGCTAGTGTCTTATAATTTTGCTTCGGTGATCTATTGGAATAATTAATTTTCATTTTTGTGCGCATTACAGTTTTAAATTTTTGATCTCATAGTAATTATTAGCAAATTAGTACATGCACACACAGAGATGAAACGTTATAGTTATTGTAAGCGCACAAAGCATCATATTGTTGCGGATCGTTCGTAAATAAAGTTCCATTATATTGAACAGAAAATCTCCCAGCGCCACATTTAAAAAAGGATTTTTAGCTAGGGAAAGACTAATGGTAAGTAAATTTACCTTTGGGGCCGTACTTGACATGGAGGATCAAGAAAAATGGCGCTGTAAGGTATAGCCTTTAACCTGTTGATAAGGAATGAACTCGTCCCTCTTAATCACCAGAAACTAAGGGGTGGGTGGGAGGCGGATATTTGTAGAAAGGAGCACCCCTCTCAATTAATAATCCACTGAGTTTCCTTCTTTTGTTATTGTACCCGATTTCTATTCCTGCTTAAAGAATAATTATGGTCATCTTGACAAAATTAGGTTACGCATATAAAAATAGTGGGGAATGTTTACTTTTATTCTGAAAAATTGCACACATAAGGTCAGTTGGAAGTGGAAAATACTCTTAATTGTCAGCGTTATAATATTACTTCAGAAACAATGGAGGAGCAAGCAGTTCCCTCTTGACTCCCCTTTACTTCGGCCCCATGTCTGGCTTAAAAGCCAATGTCTAATAGCATTCACAAAATTTCGTTCCAAATAAATGTGCAGATTTATCATGTTAACCTTACAAAAATCTAGAGGTCTTATTCGATTTCTTTTTCCATTTTTTACTAAGACTACCCACGCGTGGCCAGGTTGCTGCAGCCAATGATAATGATTAGTTCGTGGTTTTACATAAACGGTAAGCATTCTCATTGGCTGCAGCGACTTGGGCAGGCTCATTGCGTGGGAGGTGTAAAAATTATACACCGTGAACTTTTGTTTATGTTAGATAGTTTTTTCAGTTATTTTAATGCTGTTTACCAAAAAACGCGAGCGACGCTGGCTGGCGGTTACCCCATTTCAGTACAAGAATGGGTGGGCTTCCCTACACGCTTAACTTAGAGGGGCTCCTCTACTTCCCTGGTGGCACTATCATCGATTGAAAATAGCACGAAAATACCATGGCGGTAGGAATATTGCTAACCTTTACAGCTTGTGCCCTGGTGTACGACAACTTACCAAGTTTGTACAATAATTAAGAAGGCGCATGGCTTGTTTGTTTCGTTAAAGAAATGGCATTGATATAAGCAAGTGCTAGATATTGCTAGATGTTGTCAGATTCTGCACTTTCAGTCGGTGATAGCGGTACTGTAAGTAGAGGTTGACCGAATTATTGTTTCGGTTTTGGTTTCGGCACCGTAACCAGCAAAATTTCGGTTTCAGCTATAGTTTTGGTTCCGGCCATGAAGTTAATAGCTCAGTTTCGGTTTCGGCCAAAACCGATGAACTGGTTTTGGTTACGATTTCGGTTTCGGCTGAATCCTATGCTTCAGTTTCGGTGAAGCCGAAACCACTTCTACCTCCTGGCAGTATCCAATTTCTGTACAGACTACTAGGCTGTAGCTTAGTAGTGTCGACATCCAGGGGTCACCATCACACATTCTGCTTGCATCTGCCATGCCCATCAATAATAAATACAATTTTTTTAAATCCAAATACAAAATATTTAAATAGCTTCGTTGCAATGTAGGGTATTTACACTTGCATTTGTCTTTATTTATGTTTTCAAGCAAAGCTCTTACTTACTGAATGAAAAGCCCTTTTCCGTGCCCTGGACAGACACGAAAAAAATAAGACTATTTTTAAAATAAAAAAGAAGTAGTGACAAAAAAAATTACAAACGAAAGTCCTAAAGTTTTGTAGTTCATTTTTAATTCTAAAACATAATTTTTGTTGGAGGGGTGGAGGGAGGGGCTTGGAGGCCACACATTCATGATTTTATGATTTTATTCCTGCTTTTTTTGTCAAATTATTAAAATTGATACTCTTCAGGTTAGGTTTTGGTTCCGGCTTCGGTAGTGGTTTCGCTTTCGGCTGAAACCGAATTGCCAGTTTCGGTAGTGATTTCGGTTTCGGCCAAAACCAAATCACTGGTTTCGGCAGTTGCTTTGGTTTCAGCCGAAAGTGAAAAAATTGGTTCCAGTCGACCACTAACTGTAAGCCGTACCTGGTTTGTTATTTTTACACTATAAACTAATCCGAAAAATACGTGTTAATGTAAATGAGTCACTGGCGGTTTCCGTTTAATAGAAAAAATATGTAAATTCCAAAAAAGAATGTTTTGCTGTTGTGTCGTTTTGCTGTTGTGACGTTTTGCTGTTGTGACATTTTGCTGTTATGTCGTTTTGCTGCTATGACGGTATTGTTGATACATTTTTGCTGTGTTGTCGTTTTGCTATACTGTCGTTTTGCTGTATGACGTTTTCCTAAACTGTCGTTTCGCTGTTATGACGTTTTGCTGTTATGATGGTTTGCTGTTATGTCGTTTTGCTGTACTGTTGTTTTGCTGTTGTGACATTTTTCTGTACTGACGTTTTGCTGTACTGATGTTTGCTGTACTGTCGTTTTGCTGTTATGACGCTAACGTGGATTTTTGCACTTTGCTTTTGTGACGTTTTGCTGTTATGTTGTTTTGCTGTTATGTCGGGAACATGTTTTGCTGTTATGTCGCTTTGTTGTTATGTCGTTTTGCTGTTATGTCCTTTTGCTACTATGACCTTACCCCAAAATAACATACCACTCTAGCATCTTACTAGTGCACACTGAAACTAATTTGCCCATCTGATGTTTATATGCTTAAATGCTTGTATAGAATTCGCTGCAACTCGTTCTGCACATTCGTAAGGGGTTTCTCCACAAAATTCAAATTCAATGTCTCTCACCTGACATACCACTTTACTAGGAGTCTTACTCGAGTGTCTCTTTTGCCCAAAAGCCTTTCTCTATTCTCTGTAGGAAAGTATGCTGGCCCATTTATGCACTTACGCATCCCCGCCTTCTTAACAGTCATAGGTTTTCTCCTCTCCAATTTAGCGTTTTTAGCTATATGGCTGAGTGTTTTCTTGAACTATTTTATTCTATTCTATTTGGCATGAAATTCGGACGTGAACTGACCTGAACTGGGCCCTTAACCCTTTTGTTTTTAATGTTTTCAATACCCATTTAATCATGCTAGAGATAGAAATAGTTAGAACACGTTTTTGTAGGGCAACTTCACACTCTTTGTATGCAAAGATATTTAAATGAGGCTTGGACTTGGCAATTTCACTAACCAGTTTACTTTTCTGGTTTAGACAACTAAAAATACAATTCATTCATTAATTAAACACTTGTTCAATTCTTTCTACACTTATCTGTTACAGTCCAGATAGTTAACAGTTGCTTTTCCATCTCACAAAAGTATATAAGGCATAAATCATAAAGGGCTGAATGTCATAAAAGGCAGGAGCAGAAACGAGGTTCACTGCTCTCATCAAAATCCAGGCAAGAAGTCATTAAGGGGCTCAGTTCTCAGGGCCAGTTTCCCCAGGAATGTTTAAGGCCAACTGAGCATGAAGCACAGCTAGGGTGCCTGGAAGGGGGACCTTGCTTGGTGTCTGGGCATAACCCAAGCATACAGATTAACCGATATAAACTATTCAACCTTCCTGCTCAGGGTACCTCTATAGCATAAATGTTTCGTTTTATGATGACCAAAATGCTTCAATCCTGTTTCCCCAGGGGTGAGTCCCGTCGCCGGCTGATTAAAATGGATGGAGCATACCCTAACCCTAAACGCTGTCAAGACTCCTCGGACAGTGATGACGAGAGGACCCCTCAGGTAAGGCCGCCTCCACAACCCCCATCGCTTCCCCCACCACATATGCCTACACCTCCTTCACCCCATCGCCTTCTGCACCGGCCTCATCTAGGCCCCAACGTGTCTCCCGCAGACTACAAGTACTAGCGCCAGTGGCAATTTTTTTCTGCTGTTGCGGAATTGCGATCACCAGTAATTATAAACTCCGAAGATGATATCGAGAAGACCTTTTAGTCGTCGTATGTGGTCTAGAGTGTGTGACGCATTGTTTGTTAATCTTTCTTATGTTTTTTTATCCTAACCTCGCTAACATATTCTTCAAGATTCCGTCCCGTAATTCGGTGTTACGACTGGTGCCTCTAACACTTTTTTTCCTTCTCTCTATTCGTAATTTCTCAATCTTGGATCATTGGGAAGCTCTTGTTAGAGTCTATGTACTTTTGTATTGAGTGTTCCTAATGAAGTGTGTCATCAGTACCACCAGTCTCTTACCCATACGTACTTATCCCTTCTCACGCCCACGAGGGAGGGACACAGTGTTTGATTGTTCATAGATTTTAGTATTTTATTTCTCCAACCACTTCCCAAACTTTTATGCTCCGACTGTTGTGCGTGAGCTGGCGGTTTACCTTTTTTATGTTTAGGAAAGGCCTGGAGAAATCAGCCCCACTATACAACTATAAAAATAAGGAAAAACCTAAATAGAAAACCATTAGAGGAAACATTTTGTCAGACTTCGAGGAGGAAATGTCAGGGAGTGTGTTTCCCAATGTGCCTAGACTGTTGCCTTTGTCACTTCCACTCCCTAAAATGCAGACTTAGTTCTGCTAAATTTTGTCTCTTTTGTTTCCTTTCTGTGTTTTAATTGTTGAGTCACGAGGCAACCATTGTTATAGTGTCCAATTGTTATCTTGTTTCCCTTTATTAGTCTGGCATTTATTCTATATCTGATAGTTACTGCTCATGTTTGAATAAGTTGTATTCTGTTTTATCCAACCCATTAGTAATTGGAGAAGTACTATTCCTGCAATTATCTGATATATGATGTCGCCTGCATATAACCATACCTCGAAGTAGAGATTCTTGTCAATTTCCTTGGAAGTTATAGCGTTTCCTAACTGCCCTTTTGGAATCCGGATTTCTAGGAGGTTTGCCTACTAAACGTGGATGCCTTTTTATTACTCCAAGGTCATATTGTGTTGAGCCAGACTTTCCTAATGCTAATTCGCCCAAGTCCTAACTGTTATAACTATGAAGTACCATTTGCTCCCTAAAAACCATGTTTGGCACCAAAGTTGTTTTACCCCTGTCTTTGCCTGAAAAAAGTAACTCATGAAAATATAAATTAACTTAACTGCAGACATGATTCAATCTGAACAAAAAGAAGGTTATTCATTCTTTTGCGTCAAATCTGGTAATGTGTCAACCATGTTCTTGAACATTTTCTTTTAGTTTGTAATAGGAAGTGTTTGCTTTCAACTTACGCTGCAGCACTCAATTTCAGTTTATTTCAACAGGAAGTTCAATTTATGTTTAGAATTGCTTAATAACTAGTGAATTTGTTTTCCCCATTGCCCACAAATACATTTTGCATTTTTTGTTTTTGTTAACAAAGCCAGCATGTGTCGTAAACCAATACTTTACAATTACAGTTTAGACCGCTCCAACAATGTCGTGACTTAAGCATAATAAAGAGCCCCACGTGGTATAAGGTAAAAAAGGAAAAGTTTCAATCGCCATTTTGCAGTATTTTAGTTTGAGTCGAAAGCTTAAGAATTTGCTAATGTCATCGTAAACCTGTAAGAAATTACCAATCTAGCCAAACATAACCTACACAAATTAAAGATATGCAAAACAGGAAAACATTATCTTAGTTTGTATATTGTATGACAGAAATGAGAAGGATTAAAATCTGGGTAAAACATGGCAAACAAATTTACTTCTGTAAAAACTTATCTGTTATTAAAATAAAAAGGAAAAACGACCCTTTAATTGAGCCGGAATTCACAAGGGATAGATAAACCTTTTTTCCTTAGAGTTGTTATATTGGTTCAAAGTATAGGACAACGTATGGTTTAGCTACTAGAAGTGAGTTGTGTATATTGTCAATGGACAAGCAGAGATATGGCTTGAGTGAACAAGTGTGGTAGATTTTAATGGTGACGGATGCCTTCAAAACCTGTAGGTAATCTACCAATCCAGGATCCTTGGGCCCCAAAATGTTTCAAAACGGTGATCTCAGTGCCTGTGGCTTCTGAAAGTCTTGCAAAATAAAAAATAGGTGATTTTGATAACCATTTAATTTTCTCTTTAAAAATGTGATTCAACTAATTGAGCTTCTGTAATAAGCTAGTTTGTCTGCATGACACCAAAAGAATTTTTAACTCTTTTATGGAATTCTGCTGAGAATTTTTAAAATATGAAACATTACTTTCGACCTTCTCTTTAAAAACATAATTCACCTAAATAAGCCTCTGTAAGAAGTCAGTTTCTCTTTGTGATACCAAAGGAATCGTTAACCTTTCTATACAATTTCACAATATCACAGTGCATTTTGTTGGAAAGAATAAGTGCTTCTGTCCATATAAAGTATAACAAACTGATAACAACACCGAACACCA
>JAHWFP010007207.1:0-11445 GCA_023313725.1 Lithobius niger
CGTTGCTAACTACTACAAAGGTAACACTAAAAGACGAACTTCTAACAATATGAATGTTGAATTGAGTTTTACTATTTTTAAAAGTATCAGCTTTGTGTACTTGCTTTGGTAACTGTTCAGCTTTTCTAACACAATACAAAATTTTTAACAAATTTAAAAAAAATTATTTATCTCCCTCTTTAACGTTCTGTATTTGGTTTATTAACAGCTTTGTTAACAAAAATATCACCTTTGTAACTATTTGCATTATTAAAATTGTTAGGGTGGTATGTGTTTTGTATATTTATAGCAAATTACCTGTTGGGCAACTTACCAGTCGGGCAAACATCACTGTCGGACAACACACCTATCGGGCAAACACCACTGTCCAGCAACTAACCTGTTGGGCAAACATTACTGTCGGGCAACAGACCTGTCGGGAAACTGAAGTCGGGCAAAAGTACTGCCGAGCAACCAAGTGTCGGCAACAGTACCAGACCCTTTAAAAGGGATGGTAAAGCCAGAGTAACTATCGGGCTCTTAGTTGAAGATAGTCAACTAATGCATATTTGCAAGCTGAAAACTCTAAGGAAGCATGGCTAGTATTATGAAAATATCATGAAGAGGCCACCTTAACAAATAAAATGAGACTGTATAAACTGTTATTTTCAGCAAAAATGCAAGAAAATAGGGATATCGAAAAGCACATTCAGTTAATCCTAGAAACTGTTGATATAGGCTTGTATCAATTGCTGAGAAAATGGCTGATCCTCTTGTTATAACAGTGCTATTGGGGAGTCTACCTAAATCTTACGAAACGCTCGTCACAGCTTTAGAAAGCAGGGCAGAGAAGGACCTTACACTTGAAACGGTAAAAGTTAAAATCATTGATGAAGCCACCAAACACAGGGATCCAAACCAATCTGAAACAAACGATGATGAACAAGTGTTGAAATCGTTTAGTAACCCTAACCATAGTGCTAATCGCAGTAAGCCTAAAGTCAAAAAGAAAGGGAAGTGTTTCAATTGTTTCAAGCCACAACCATTCAAAAATGAGTGTCGTTTCTTAAAGAAGCCTAATGTAGATAAATCAGAGCATGTAAACAAGGCCGAGTGTGATAACACAGATGTATGTTCTAGTGCTAGAGGACATTGTACAACAAGGACTTCTTTCAGGGATTAAATGAGGAGAATTGTAACGTAGTACGCCTAGGTAATGGCTCTGAAAGCCAAGCCAAAGGTAAAGGCACCATCATATATCTTGACAAACAGGGAAATAAAAGTAAATATAAACACACAAGAAGTCTAATATGTGTCCAGATTAGAAGGGAACCTAATTTCCGTAAGCCAGTTAATAAAGAAAGGTCTAGAATTACATTTTAATAAGGAAGGTTGCCAAATCATATCTAAAGGGAAGGTCGTAGTGACCGGTTCACCTATAGGAAGATGGTTCAAAATTGGTGATGCACAATAAGTTCTTATGGCATCCTGCAATCACAGGGAAGATTATCAACACATATGGCATAGAAGGTTTGGACATAGGGACCCCACAGCAATACAGAACACTGGCAAGCAGGGACTTGCTTGTGGAGTACAACCATCAGACTATGGAAGCAGGGAAGTTTTCGAAACTCGCATGAAGGTAAAATGGCGAGACTACCGTTTCCTCAAAGTACAAGCTCAAAATCAAGACGAGCGATGGATTTGGTACACACAGACCTATGTTGGAGCTATGCAAACCCCCATGCCAAGTGGGAATAAATATGTGATGACTGTAATCGATGACTACAGCCGGTATACGCAGGTATACTTACTCAAGAACAAATCGGACTGTGTACAAAGATTTAAAGAGTATGTGCAAAAGTGTCAAACCAATTTCGGGACAAAACCAAAAGTTGTCAGAAGCGTCCGAAGTAGCGAGTATCGCAGCCAGGACTTCAAGGACTAGTTGAAGCAACAAGGTATTCAAGGCTAGTACACAGCACTGCACACACCAGAACAGAATGGAGTTGCCGAATGTAAAACATGACGTTGATGGAAATAGCTAGGAGTATGTTGATCAACACCAAGTTACCCAACCAATACTGGGGAGAAGCAGTCAACACGACAAAATACTTGCAAAATAGACTACCAACCACCGCAGTGGACATAGTACCATTTACGCTATGGCATAACAAGACACCAGGAATATGACATCTACGAATATTTGGTTCCAAAGCTTATGTCCATGTGCGGACGCTCAAAGAAGGAAATTCGACAACAAAGCAAGAGAACTGACCTTCGTTGGCTATGCCGAGGGAACGAAAGGCTACAGACTCGTCGACACCAAAACCAACAAAGTAACCATCAGTCGGGATATGAAGTTCATCGAAACATTAGGCTCTGGGCGAGTAGAAGTGAGACTCGATGTCATAAAAGCAGACGACCCACGCCAGACAATGGGAGAAGCTGATGATTCAACCAATTAAGCAGCATTTGAACCCAGGAGGCCTGAATGAAGCAACAAGGGTAAAGCACCCAACAGGCTGATCGAGTCCGCTTACTTCAATCTATCGCATGATCCAATCAAACCCAACAGCTACGAGGAAGCGTGCAAGGCACCAGACAGTGAAAATTGGAAAATCGCAATGGTTGAAGAAATCACTTCATTACAAAACGATATGTGGGAACCGGAAGGGAGAAAACCCATTGGCTCAAAGTGGAACTACGAAATAAAAAGGGATGAGCACGGTAACATCACAAAGTACAAAGCAAGGCTAGTGGCACAGGGTTTCTCGCAAGTTCCAGGGCAAGACTGCACGGACGTTTAGGCACCTGTCACCACTCACACGACAATGAGAACATTTCTGGCTAAAGCAGGCAAGCATAATATGAAAGTGTATCATTATGATGCATTCTTAAACAGAGAACAAAAAGAAGACATATATATATGCAACAGCACAAGGATATGTAAAAAAGGGAAAAGAAGCCAAGTTTTGTAAATTAAAACGAACAATGTATGGACTCAAGCAATCAGCGAGGGCTTGGTATGAGAAAATGCACGGTATTCTAACCAAGTTAGGCCTCAAGCAAGGTGAGAATGATCCATGTTTGTGTACCATGAACCACCAAAGTACATGGATAGGAGTCATACTATATGTCGATGACACATGCAATTGGAAAATCCATAGCCATCCATGGTCGGCACACAATTTGAACCTACTGCATAGGAGTAAATGTTAGGTATTTCCGTCCATTTATACTTCTGGGGTAGATATAACACGTTTGTGGACGTAACCGTATTTACTGTCGTGGTAGTTTACTCTTGAGGTACAAACAAACTGAGTAATTTGCTTCAAACCAACTTTACTCTTTTAATAAAGGCACCCGACTTTTACCTCTAGGTCAGTTTACTTCTGTAGTAGACCTTACTCTCCGATGGTGCACGCCAACCTGAGTATATTCAATTCCGACATATGTTCAGTTTTAGCCACAAACTTGTAAGTTCTCCACTTGCAAGGTGAAACGGGATGAGTACGGAAAATTGTTTATGGGCAGTGCCCACCTTCCCTCTCCCCTGTAGCATCGCCACTGTTGACTGGAGCAGGCTTATATGATTTTCTTTCTTATTTGTTTATGTTTTTCAGAATCACCACAGTATTTACTATTATACAAACTACTCTCAGTTTCTCATTTCTTCTCAATACAAACAGGTTTGACTTCATGTAGCAAAACTGTTTCTCAGGGAAACCAACAATCATCAAAATGGAACCGAAAAGCACCTATAAGCTTACTGCTTCCCAACTAAATCTGGATAATGAAAATGTGGATATGCAGGGCAGCAGATAAAATTCATCAGCTTCATGCTCATCACTTTATAAAGGAGTTAAATATCTACAAATATTTTATGGATTGTTCAGAAGCTTACTGTTTACACTCTCACCTTTCGTTTTACTGGAAGGTTGTTAAAATGCATGAACCAATACTACGTCCTTTGGTAATCTTATCAATGCAGCATCACAGATAAGACATAAGAGCCAGCACCGCCCACTCTCGCCATTGGTCCACTCTAATGGTCATGTGACATGAATGTAAAACATATTGGTAATCATTCGTTGTCACTAATTATACTCACACCACATCTGCCGTCACCATCATGTGTTTTCCTGTTGTTAGTGATTTCCTTGCGACAGCTACCTAAATTGGTGCTAAATTTACAAGAATCAATTTTGACCACCGTGTCGGAAATAGACTACAGCGACTTATTTTCGGGCGATGACTTCTATAATGGGTAAATATATATTAAAAAAACAACTTGTTTATCAACAAGCACTTTTAAAATGGTTTAGTTTGGTAAAACCGATAATTTTTTACAGTGATTTGGATCTGAATGAGTCAATTATTTATCTTTACTAATATATTACACTTACCTTTACGAAGTGAGGGTGCTTCTTCTCTTCAGGAGGGGAAACCTGCAATGAGTTTCCGCTGCCTTCCATTTTTGATCTTGTACCCTAAACTGAGAACCTAGTTGGCCCAACTCCCCTGATGATGTGGCTCTTTATTATGTATTCAAAGTATCATTATCATTAGTATTGTATTTTAGTGACGCTATGTACTCTTATGTATACTTATGCCCTTGAAGATCAGTGGTAAGGTGGCTCAAGTCTTGCTTACCACTAGGAGTAGCTGTTAGCAGAAGTGGCTCAGGGATGCCAAGACATACTATAGGAAGTACTCTGCTCCACCTGGATGTGAGCTGGAAACTACACTAGGTACGGTATAAAAGGATCCAGCAACTGATTTTGGCTTCACTTTGGGAGCTAGTCCCGAACCACCTGGTAATATGGACCTCTGCTACAGCCTAACCTAGAGCTTCCTTGAACCACTGATTAACATCTTTATAAGGACAGGCTGGGTGGCCCTGTATTAAAGCCGAGTTCTACAAACTTTCCGGCTTCTTCCTTGCACTTGCCTAAGTTGGACTGAAGTTGCTGTCTTATAGTTTGTAGCACACTACTCCATTCCGTTCCGTCATGTCACGCCACAGGCAATCAAATTTCTGTTTAGATTAAAAGCATGTGTATTTGAGGAGCCGCGTATACTACTCTGTCCCGTTCTGTGACCGCTCATCGGCTGACGGATGGGATTATCATGACAGAATCCATTCAGTCTGAAACTGATCGCATCGGAGAAGCAAACGCATCTACCCTCCATCAACAACCATCGTTGTCTGTCACGCACCTGTGCACAACGCCTTTCCCCTACTAAATACAGATGCGAACCTATTTCAGTTACCTTCTGGATTTAGATGTCATCATGCCCGACCATGGAGAATTATACCTAATTTACTACGACTTTATATTCAATTACCCACTCAAGTCCTTCTTCATTTGCATTCCATTTTGGGTGTGATAATTCAAAAGCTCTGCGGCACCGACTGAAATGGCTAGTGACAGAAGCAATGCTTGCTGGACTATCCGTTGCCATCAGTAGTTGGCATGGGACGGAACGGAACGGAGTAGTATGCTACAACCTTTAGACAGGTTACCAGCTGCATTTAATTTCATGCGGTTTTTATTTTATTAGCAAGAGTACTCTACGTCATCATCAGATTCCTACAAAAGCCTAAGTATGGCAAATAAACGAAGCATTTTTCCCAAGGCACAGAATGGTAGAGTGTGCACAACCCCTGGCACACTCTAGAAGCAGTCAGGTGAACTAATAACTCCTTAGTATGCTCATAACAAGAGGTGTCTTCACTCCAAAACTCTCCTAAACCTATTCAACCATTGTAAACCTATCCACTCCCCAAACTCTCTTAAACCTTTCCAACACTTGCAAACCTGTCCACCTACAAACTCTCCTAAACCTGTCTAACCCTTGTAAATATATCCCCTTCCAAACTCTCCTCAACCTATCCGACCCTGGTAAACCTAACCAAACACAAACTCTCCTAAACCTATTCAACCCTTGTAAACCTATCCGCTCCCAGACTCTCCTACAACCCTTATAAACCTATCTACTCCCAAACTCTCCCAAACTCTTGTAACCCTATCCACTCCCAAACTCTCCTAAACCTATCCCACCCTGGTAAACCTACCAAGTCCCAAACTATCCAAAAACTAATAAATATTTTAATACTTATATGCTTCTGGATCACTGATGAAGAAGATTAGCTATATCCTAATGAGGTGCATTATATTAATAACAACAATTAGGATTACAATAGTATTTTTATTTGAATATACAGTGGAAGGTGTAACCACCAACTGCTTTCCTATAATATTATGAAGTCCATAATTTCCACATTAATAGCTGATGTTACTCATGAGCTATTTCAAAGTATTACAGCCTTTGCCATACCTTAATGGCCATATTGACTGGACGAACTTCGGAAGTGGCAATCCGGAATCGCAGCCCACGCCAGTCATCACCAATCTTGCGATATCCCATCGAAATTGCACTGCTCCAGCTTCCATCAGATGGCACATTACCGCCCAGATATTTCTTTTCAGCTTCGGAAGTGCACTCGACTCTGTCCAAATGTGGGGAACTACTTTTTTGCTCGGTTCCAAATTCGGCTGCACCACCTCCGACTACCCGGAAGAAGTCACCCGCATACCATTCACTGACATCTCTCCATGTAACCTGGGGCCAAATCTGTGACGGTTCTAATTGGTATGGAAGTTGAAAGTACAGGAAACCAACGGGAACTGAAAAGAAATCACACAAGAGAAAAAACATGGACACTTAAACAGGATGCAAAGCCAATTGCTCAACAAGAGTTAAATAAATACAGATGCAGGCCTATTTATGTTGCCTTTTGGACTTATATGTCAGATTGCCTGAGCGGGGAAACAAACCCATGATCTTTGAAACCAAAGGCCGAAGTCCTATCGCTGAGCCATACTGACACAGCCGTACACACGTGTCATGCTGAGCATGAATTTATAGCTATGGTTAATGATATGCAGTGTGAAACCAAGTCTAAAGTCTGTCTTTCTGGTTCCATAATTTGAACACGTTATCCGATTTTTATCATAGCTTTTGCATATACAGAGTGATTCATAAAGTACTGAAAAATAGGCCTATAAGACGTAGGCCTATGAAATGCAGGCCTATAAAATGTAGGCCAATAATAATAAACGGGATAAAATGATGAGGTGCACACGATTGCTCCAAGTTTTATACTGTGACCTAAGGTTATTGTACCAGTGAAAGGCCCACCATAAACTGATGGGCTTCCTGGCCCCCCCCCCCCCGGAAATAAAATGTGCTGAAAAGGTATAGCATGGCCCCTACTGTACCCAAGCTACAAGCCTAGTGAGCTCATCTAATATCCTGCCTCATTAACTTTGTGTAACATTTTATTGATTGTGAAACCTGAATTTGAACCCAGTAACCGAAAAGGTTTGAAATTCGTTGAAATCCCCAACCGTATTCACATATTGCAGTGAATTTGGGTTGTCAAACCAAAAACCTTGCAAACCTCTAAACAATTTAATCAAATTTAATTAATTTTCTGAACTCAGGGTTTGAACCCGTACTGAAACGTTATGAAATGTGGTGATATTTTCAACCGTATTCATGTATTGAACTGTATTTGGATTGCCAAACTGAAAACCTTGCAAACCTCTAAACAATTTAGTCAAATTTAATGAATTTCCTGAACTCAGGGTTTGAACCCATAACTAAAACGTTGCAAAATGCGGTGATATTTTCAACCATATTCATGTATTGCAGTGCATTTGGATTGCCAAACCGAAAACCTTGCAAACCTCTAAACAATTTAGTCAAATCTAATGAATACCTTAAACTCAGTCAGGGTTTAAACACGTAACTAAAAAGGTTTGAAATGCGTTGATATTTTCAACCGTAGTGCATCTGTAGTAGTGCAATGTACCTTGCTTAAACTAGCCTAATAAACAACGTAACTGCCAGATTGAGCACCGACATTGCTCGGATGTCGGAAATAAACATCAGATATTTCCTGATACGGAATGAAAGTAAGCCACATTGGAATGAATTAAGCCACCTTAATTCAACACTACATTTTCGAAGTGTCCGCCTTGTGCTGCAATGCAATGGCGCAGGCTTTGATCAACATTTCGCCAAACTCCTTCAATCATATCTGGTGTAGTTGTTTGACAGATCGCAACAATACATTGCCTTAGCTCCTGACTGGTCCCCGGGTGATGTAGTGCTGTGCCTAGCCTGTTCCTCAGATAGCACCATAGGAAGAAGTCAGGAAGTTTTTATCAGGACTTCTGGGTGGCCATTCTACTGCTCCTCCCCTCCCAATCCACCTTCCGCCAAAGGTCTCCTCCAACCACTCCCGTACATTGCCTCCAAAGTAGGGAGGAGCTCTATCTTGCTGATACCATACGGTATTAAGATGGGGAAGCGGCACTTCCTCCTCAATGGATGGTTGAATCTCGTCATGGAGCAACTGTAAATACCATTCAGCATTAGTGTTCCCTCAATGAAGAATGGTCCTATCAACGGTGAACCCACAAATCCGCACCACACACTCATGCTGGGATTATGTTGGTGGTGTCCCTCAATTGTGTAAAATTTGTTTGTAATGCTGTATTCACGTGTGTTCTGTTTGTTAGGTAATACGTGTAATGAAATATGGGCCTCGTCAGTCATTGCCAGACGGCATAGAAATGTGGCATCACCATCAATGGTTTCAACAGCCTATTGTGCGAATTGTAGCCTTTTGTCATCGGCCTCCTCATCAAGGTGTTGCAGAGTGGCAGGTTTGTATCCATGGTACCCCTGTTCCTTAAGGATTCTATGGATGGCTGTTTGGTTGATTTTAAGATGATGGTCAAGGTCTCGTTGTGATGTTCGAGGGATTGTTTCGATAGACTCAATTATGGCAAGTGTACTTTCTTCATCTGAAGCCGAACGGGGACAACCACATGTTCCCCAGTCGTCTGCCACAGACACTGTTGCCTTAAAATTCTGTAACAAATTTTGATTGTGTGTAACACGGCCTATCTCTCGCTGAAATTGGTCAATAACTGCTGAAATGGTTTGGAAGTTGGCTCCCTCCATGCCACAAAGCAGGACTAGTTCAATCCTCTCCTGAATAGTGTACTTCGGGAACATGTCTCACAGGCCTATACATTTCAATCTAACGTACAACTTCTGCATTCAAAGAAGATGGCTGCGACAGAATTGTAATACTACACGTACGACCTGACAACACGCAGTTTGCTACAACACAATTAAAAAACGTCCCCGTCAAGTGCTGGTGGAGATCCGCACACGTAATTCAAGGGATGCACATAGCAAGCCTTTATTAGACTGAACAAAAGTTTTTGTTTCATGTGCTAATAAAATTAGGCCCCCCCCCCTCGTAGTATAGGCCTACATTTTGTACACCTACAACTTATAGGCCTACATTCATAGGCCTATTTTTCAGTACTTCATGAATCACTCTGTATGTATTTTATGCTCTATGACTTGTTTTGCTGATTGAAAGTAAATACAAACAACCACATGAGCGATTAGTTAAATTGATTGATTAATGAAAAAAAATTGTCTGGCCAATGATAAAAATAAGTAAAAAAAGCATTTTAAAGAATCTTTGGATAATTACAAAAGTAACTATAATATTGTTAGAAAAGAAATTCAAAAAATAAAACAAAAGAATGAATCCAAAAAAGATAGTATATATAAAAAACATATAAGTCGACATGGAAGAAACTAGAAATAATTTAGCACAGCATTTTAGTCAGCAAGTGTACAGATTAAAAATTAAATATAAGCAGAATTGCAAAAATTAAAGACAGAAAGCCAAAGGAATAGCAATGCTCATGAAACCATACAGGAGCGAAATAGAAAAATACATGCCAAAATTGCTGACCATACATTTGGTAAAACCTTATTAAAAATCTAGTACACCTGGTATTGCAACATTTTTTAAAGTCAGAATAAAGTAATTGGTTGGCATTGACGGATTTATGATTGAACATTTTGTTAAAATTAAACAAAACTCCACAAATTGTTTAAAATACTAATAGATTCATCGATAGTGCATGAAGTTTGGCCTGATACCCTCCAAATTCAGCTGCTCAGACCAATTAAAAAAATACTAAATTAATTCAGCTCCAAATATGGTTTAACAAACTTATTGAAAGTTTTTTTGCAAATACAATACAATACATCGTAAGCAACAGCAATATTATAAACCATAATCAGTTTGGTTCCTAAAAAATAAAAAAAAAGAAGATTTAAAAAGAACCTATTTAAATAACTGTGCATTAAAGAAATGTGACTTATGTGGAAATGTGGTTAATTGATTTGCAAAAAGGACTTGAGATGCTGGATAAACCATCTTAATAAGTAAATGCAATAAAATTGATTAAGAAGTAAGATTTTAAACATTTTAACAGATTACTTGTCTCACAAGTACTTCCTGCATGGTACATACTCAGGTTATTTTATATGCAGATAATACTAAGATGGTTTCTATTAGCTATAAGGAAGTAACAATAATTAGTTTGCTGTATTTTTTTAAGTCCACTTTACTACCACCGAAGAAGATGACGGAAGAACGGGCAAAACCGATGCTATAGTTTTTCCAGCCATTTCGGCTGCATAGAAGAATAACTAATTTGCAAAATGATTTTGGTTCTGTTGTGGACTGGTGTGTTGAAAACGGAAAAGTCTTGCTTTTTAAATACACATACATCAGACATGATTGAGCAGAACAATACAAAGTTTCAAGAACTTAATTACGAAAATAGACAGACCCTTTCGTGTACAGATGACGAAAAAAGAAAAAGCTAAATATTTAGGAATGGTTAATAATGAAGGATAATAATTTAAATACACCATCGACTGTACCAATTCTAGAATACTAGAAATGTTGCCATCCCTAAACGTATACAAACTAAGTTTATATACCTAAAAAAGCAAATTGGAGAAAAATCTGTTACTTCCTGGATAGAATTGCAACTGAGCTGTGATGTACAGTGTATGGTTTGACTACAAAAAGTTTACCTACCCACAAGACTTCAAAAAATTCAAAAATTCAAAAATTCAAAAAAATCAAATTAAAAAAAATATTAAAAATAAAATTCATAATAAAACTCATTTTAGGGATTTTATATAAAATGAAACAACAAAATCCGTTTTACCTGCCACAACATATTACCATTTAAATAATTAAGAAATTCTATTCTAATTGATCAAACCTTTTTTTGACCAAAGATACAAAACAGATTTAAACCAAAATCTACGAATCAAGCAATTATTTTGTGGCACAATGAGAATTGGTAAAAAAGAAGCCTCCTGCCAGGCAAATGAGAAGGCCACAAGGACATACAATGCGAATTGATAAAATTTTCGGCAAATTTATTGTTGTCTTGATCACCTAGACAAATAAACCAACAAATCATGAGTACAGACATGCTACAACAACCTGTGCAACCTTAAAACAACATATACTTACTATTTAAAACCCCCAAA
>JAHWFP010007218.1:0-31021 GCA_023313725.1 Lithobius niger
AGTTCGCTGTCTTATCAGCTGTAGCCTACACTCTGGTAGTCCGTGTTATTTATTACAGCTTTTTTTACTTTGGTTTCATCCTTTTTTTTTTTGCACTCGTTCATCTGCACAATACCAAACTAAACGAAACCGAAGTAAAAAAAAAAAAAAGCTGTAAATAGGTCTATGAAAAAAATTAAACGAGCCATTTCAGAAAAATAAATTCTGAATTTTAAGTTGGTAGACTGCCCAGCTTCATATCATAGTATGTAAAGTTTATGGTAGCCTTAGTTTTTCTTTTTCATGCTTGTTTTTTTTTTTGTAATCTATAAATAAATAAAAAAAAAATGAATAAGATCAGTTTTATTTAAACCCTACCATTTTACACGTTACATCGAGAGCTCCAAACGATTTTCGAAAAAAAGTCGTAAGATATTGCCAAAAGCCAGAAACAACTAAACCTAAACGTGAGCAAATCCAGTCCCTTCTTGATTTTTGTCTGAACCACACGTCCTTAGCATTGTTCCCAGTATAAATAAAATCCGTAGCATACTTTTACCATTTTGATCAAGTACACCAACTTCCCATAAATATGTTTCTTCTGGAACTAAGACACATCATTTAGTCCGTTTCAGCAGCAGATTAGGCTTAAGGCCCAAGGCATGACCAAGCAGTTAGGCCTAAATATCAGCCACAGTGCATTCCTACACAAACGCTGTCATCTTTTCTTCAGCGTTTACGGTTGAAATGTCACTTTTATAGGCATCACGATTTACTGATACTTCTTACATTATATTGACACGATCCCATCATTAATTAACGATACTGTAAGGTTTACCCAAGTTCAAAATCGAAGTAGCACAATACTCCGCAAAAGGTTCGTCCATGCTGTTCCGTCCAAAACGATATCGGGAAGGAATTACACTCGGGTTACACACACAAATCCACAAACTTGCATACCTCTGTTTCACAAATTACGGCAATAAGTGTGGATGGTCTGCATTTACTCCACTAGAGAGTAG
Source organism: Lithobius niger (assembly GCA_023313725.1). Taxonomy (NCBI): domain Eukaryota; kingdom Metazoa; phylum Arthropoda; class Chilopoda; order Lithobiomorpha; family Lithobiidae; genus Lithobius; species Lithobius niger. Next base: position 1,002 of record JAHWFP010007218.1, read on the forward strand.
TTTTTGTATCTTCATTTTAAGTTCCCACCCGAAGTTTTAAAAGTCTACCGCACTGATAACACACGCACAGGACCAGAGCCCCCTAAGAAAGAAAGAGCCCCCTTTCTTAGGGGGCTCTGACAGGACACACGTTAGAATCTTCCTTCTCCTTTTTGAATCGCACACCTGTTTGTCACGTGATCAGCGTTAACGAATCGCTGTCGCGTCGTGCGGTACAGTTCACTTCGGAAAGTGGGCCTTGCCTTTATAAGCTACTGTAATTCGTAGGTCGTGTTAAATGTTTAGGCTGTTTTAAATTTTTAGTGTTTCTAGAACTTTGCAAGGGGAATGGTTGTCTTTATGAAATGCTATTAAAAACGACTTTCGTAGATAAAAAAAAAAACTACACGGGCTACGGAAAAGGATTGTTAGCAATTTTAGTTATTAATTACAAAATATAAATAAGTTATAAGTAATAAGTTCCTTAATTGTGAATCGTTCTATTAGCAGGGGTATAGCTGGGGGAGGGGGGTGGGAAGATTTGAAAAAAAAATGCTTACGATTTTTTTTAGTTTTGGAGTTCTTTGTAGCTATACCTTCTCCCTAGAAGCCCCTCCCCCGCCCCAAAAATATTGTTAAGCCCGTTTTTTAAATTTCCAATTGCTTGGGAAAAGGACATCTGGGGTTGAAAAGGCATTTTTTTTTACCATCTTGTTGACTGTTTCGTTGGTTAGGTAGGTAAAAAAAAAAGACATCTAGGGTTATACAACAAAATGGCCTATGGAGTTTCGGGAAGGATGTGCCCCAATGTGACTGCACCCTTGTCAATTAGACCTGTTTTTACGAGGCACTATAATTTTAATTCTTTTTTTTTAAGATTTTTTTTTCTCCTGTTTAGTTCTTGAATTCACCCACAGTCCTAAATTTGATTTATTTTGGGTAAAAATAAACTTTACTGTTTAAAGTTTCGTTTACTAGGGTTGAGGAATTGGGGGGGGGGGGGACGTAGTAATGGACGTAGTATACAACTGACATCAAATAATAATAATAAAAGCAGAAAATGGAACAAAATTATGAATATCTTAATATTTGAAACAGTACATTTAAATATTTTAAAATTTTGGCATACCATTATCTTATTCAGATTTGTATACTGAAGTGTGCCCTCAAAGGAGGAATACTGCAGTATCTGTGTTCAGATTTGTGTATCCTGTAGTGCACCATTGCACACTCCATACTGTATATTCCATACTATTTACATATTCATATACCATGCAGTATACCATTGTAAACTCCATACGGTGTACTCCATGCTGTATACATATTTGCATACCATGAAGTATACAATTGCATACTCTATATGGTGTACTCCATACTGTATACATATTTATATACCCTGAAGTATACCATTGTGTACTCCATACAGTATACTTCATACTTTATACATGTTTGTATATCCTAGAGTTTACTGTATACATATTTGTATACCCTGTAGTATACGCCACAGTACACCATTCACAAAAAGGTATACTTGAATGTATAGTGTATACTCTTGGTAGTATAGTATGTATACACACTAGTACGCCATGTATACCAAGGTGTACTAAGGTATATTTTTGGTATATCTTCGGTATACTAATGTATACATCTTTTCCATAAGGGCAGTAACACGTTTGTTAAGCCCAAGTGTGAAGTGGGTTTGGGGGGCAGAATGCGACCGAGCCGTGAGTAAAGTAAAAGAATTATTTCTTAAATCAAAAGTTCTGGTTCATTACTATCCGAAATTAAAGCTCAAGCTCGTTTGTTACGGCTCACCCTACGGAATTGGCGCGTGCCTGATGAAAAACGGTGAATCACGGCCGATAGCTTTCGCTTCACGTAAACTCACTCAAGCGGAAAGAGGCTACTCGCATTTTGACCGGGAAGCGCTCAGCGTGGCTTGGGGAGTGAAACGGTTTCATGAATACGTTTATGGTCAGCGATTCATACTGCAGTCTGATCAGAAGGCTTTAGTTTGGATTTTTGGCCCTAAAAAAGGAATACCGCAGATGGCAGCCGCCAGGGTTCAGCGTTGGGCAGTGATGCTTAATGCTTACGATTACGAATTCGAACACATTCCCGGTAAACTTAATTTGACGGCAGACGCTTTATCGCGCCTTCCCCTCCCAAATACCGAGGAATTCGAGAAAGCAGAAGAGCAGTACAATATTCTTGCTTTAGAAACTATTTCTAATCTTCCAGTTTTAAACGAGACACCCGTTCTTGAAAGTAAACGTGATAAAATCCTTTCAAAAGTTTATCGTTATGTGAACCATGGTTGGCCTGACAAATGCGAAATTCCCGATCTGTTACCGTACTTCACACGTCGTGCTGAAATCTCTGTCGAAAACGAAACCTTATTTTGGGGGTATAGAGTCCTGGTGCCGACGGCCTTGCGGAGACAAATATTGAAAGATCTACACAGTGCTCACTTAGGCATAGTTAAATTGAAAAGTTTAGCTAGACAAAAAGTCTGGTGGCCTAAGATTGACTCTGACATTGAAAATGAAGTCAAATCATGCCAAAATTGTCAAGAGTATAAAGATACTCAAACGTCAGGTCCTAAGCATACGTGGGAATATCCACTAAAACCAAATAATCGCTTACACGCTGATTTTTTGGGGCCGATGGACAATTACATGTTTTTCATTCTTGTAGACGCACATTCAAAAATTCCTTTTGTGCATAAAATGAAGTCAACAACGTCCGCGCGTGTCATTGACGTTTTAAACAATCATATAGCTTTATATGGTTTAATGGACAGCTTAGTTACGGACAATGCTGCCCAATTTTTGTCCGCAGAATTCCAAAATTGGTTAAAATCCAATGGAATTAGGCACATGACCGGGCCAAGTTTTGCGCCTTGGACCAACGGTTTGGCTGAGGTATACGTCCGTAATTTCAAGAGAGTCTACAAGGCCGCGCGGCGACAGGGGTCTACTATTCAAGAGAGTATAAATTCTTACTTGTTATCAGCACGAATCACTATCTCCGCTACCACGCAAGCAACACCCGGAAAATTATATTTTAACCGAGAATTAAAGTCTCGGCTGGATTTATTGTTTCCTGACCCTATTGCAGCCGTACGCCGTAAACAATTAAAACAAGTACAGAGCACCCACCATCGTGAGTTGAAAACGTATCAAATAGGTGAAAAGGTTTGGTATCGTGACTTTTCAACGACAAATGATAGGCTATGGTCAGTCGGTATGGTTAACCAAAAATGTGAAAATCAGTCCTATACTATCGTTGATACTAATGGTAATACGATTCGCGAACAGCTAAGGTTACATACCGCGGAAAATGATTATCCAGAACAGCCTCCAAACGCACTTGTTTCGACGGCGAAAAGCAGTAATTCTTTCGTGAATAATAATGAGCAACATCACTCAAATTTCAAACGCATGTCTTTTGGCGGCAAACAACGTGAAAAGCCAAGTTTTGCTGACGTAGTTCCTGAGCGTCGATCTCTCGGCCAATCCAGAAAGTCAATTTCTGTTACTGAGGAAAAAATTCCACCAATCCAACAGCTTGAAAAATCACCTGAGAATTTACATCGCAAGTCAACAGGTGGCAGGAAATCTCCAGCGAAATTACCCCACACACACGAAGTGGATGAGTCTGCTAACGTAAATAACCAATCACCTTTGGCTACTACCAGCGCCCCTCTTGAAGGAAATTCTAAGCCAGGAAGGTCACAATCTCCATCGATTATTACGTCACCAGCCACTAAGCAATCACCACCGAAGCCAGGTCATGCTAACAAAAAAGCGAAACCGAATCCCAATAAACGCAAAGTTGTGCTATCACCAACACAGGTTGATATTGCAGCGCAGCTTCAAAATACTCAACGTTCAAAGAGACTGCGTAGAGCTCCAGACAAGCTCAATTTGTAGTTTTTTTTTGCAAAATTACCATTTGGCTACAACTTCTTCGTTTTTTTTTTGTTGTAATCCGTTATATGTGAATTAAATGATAGTTCTTTTTAAACTGTAGCGAGTAACGCTAAAACGTTTTGTCCCCTAGTTATTCGTGCAGAGAATCGGCTCTGTTAATTTTAAAAATGTCCACCTTTAAAATTAGGTAAAAATGTAAGTGTATTTTGTTGTTCGTGTGAAAAATTGATTTCACGATTTTATCCTTTTTGTATCTTTTTGTCTTTTCATGTACCTAAACACTTCTGACATCGGAACAAAAAATTGCTTGGAGCCGCAATTCCCACTCCGGTGAAGCCTAATCCAGATGTTTGTCCACAGCAACGCTGTAGCGTTTCAGCTGCAGAAATAGTTGCTGCAAAAAGAAAATTAACCAAAAAAGGCTACGAAAATTAAAACAACAACATTGAAATTTATTGTAAAATTGCTCCAGAAAGCAAAACAGAAATTTAAAACTGGCAAGTTTTCAGCCAGTTTATTAATGTTTAATTTTTTGCTTAATCATGTACATCTTCAGTTCTTTATTTTTGTAAAACAGCTTTCAAAAATAGTGTTTAGTTTTTCCTCGAAAGCGAAAAATTATGTATCTTTCTTTAAAAATAGGTAGTGCACTAAAAAATACATCTTGCCTTCGTAATCATGATTTTATTTCCAGCTAGGCTTAGATTATTTTTATTTCTGTTTTTTTTTTTCGCTCGCTGCATTGTGGAGTCGTCACTTGTGTGCTCCACAATGGCAGCCATCAATTTCATGTCAATATGTTAACCCTACCAAGATACCCCTTTAACTACTAATAGGCTCTTCCATAATTATATATTGTATTAAGTTGCATCACATGACTTCCTGTTATAATTGTATTTAAAGAGAAGTAAACAGGAAGTTCGCTGTCTTATCAGCTGTAGCCTACACTCTGGTAGTCCGTGTTGTTTATTACCATTGGTGCCCACGCTGGGCTAAGATGTGTCCCCGCCTAGGACATCACAGTAATAGCCACAGTAACAAAGTAGTATTGTAAGAATAGGTAAACAGTACACAGACTAAATGGCTTTCATATTAAACTGCACTTATACTAAAACCTCAACAGAATTTCAATAGATATACGGTTACAGCAATACTAATTATCACTAGAGATACATTACACTCGAAAAATTCGAGCCGAGCACAGTATTCAATTTGTTCGTAACCTAGCATCCATACTCGAAAATTCAATTGCGGTCAAAATGCGATACCTTAGTCAAGTTTTCATTGATTTTGACATTTAAATACCAAACTGACCACCTCCACAAAAGGTCTATAGTGGGATGGATTAAGGGTGCAACAAGCCCATCTTGCTTAACGAAAGTTATTTGCTAGTCTACCGTTATTATTACAATGTGTCTCCAGTTTCTACAAATGGAATGCATCAATACGTGAACAATTACCAAAATCACGTATTAAATTGCCATGGGCTTATGTAGTTAATTCGGCAAACATGGTGGTGGCATTAAGTAAAACTTAACTCATTTTCTAACTTTATACTTCTGACCATTCATCACAGAGATCAGGGGATTATGCGATCATTCACATACAGTAAAACCTTATTGAACGACGTTGGAGACCAATCTTTGCTTCCTTTTAATTGCTGTGAAGCGGGAAGAAGGGGAAAGGGGAGAGGAAAGGTCATTCTGTAGGTGAAAGTAGGCATAGGTCCAATTACGGTAACCCCAGTGAGGGAGAAAGGGCCAGTAAACATATCAAGCAATGGACAATCGTTTTTTTCCCCACTATCTTTTCCTTTACAGCATGAAGTTTTTAGTTAATTTTGCAGCAGAAAAACGACAATGTAAGGGGTGGACTTAAACTCCACGATTTTACAATTTAGACCTTAAAAGCATTTTAGGGGGATGGGCTTTAGCTTCAGGTAGGCGTTTAATACATGATTTACAGTAAACGTATTATAAAATAATAGCATAGCAATAAGGATGAAGACCAAAGCGCAACAATAATTTTAACCTTTCATACTGTCGTCTTTTCTCGCTACTTCCAAAATGAGCTTATTCTCGCACAAAGAACAGCTTCTAGCACTGATCAAACGGCGATAGCAACTCACAACAAGAATTCAAAATCCAATTCAGCGTCCATTTCAGGTTTATTGAATTGACAGCAAACCGTCAAATGCTGGCTTTTACTGCAGTAGGAATTGTTTTCTTGTTATAAATTGATGCTATGGTGCCACACTCACGAGCAAAGATTTCCGTACACAGTGTTGCTGTGGTTACTAGGCATAGACAACTTGAAAGCCATGGTTCCAGTGAAGGCGAGAAGCAACGAACAAATTTATTATCAGCTAAGTAGCCTGCTAGTGGGCGATAAAGTGTATGTTACGAGTCGTTGCTTAAGCGTGCCCTCAAAGTCAGTAGCACCAGGTAAACCCTTTACAAACATGGCCCTCACAACTACGAAACTACGAAATAAGGTTTTAAAAAAAAAGACAAAATAACTGTCAGCCTTTAAAAAGTATGTGTGAACTATTTACTCTTAAAAAAATTGGGAAAAGAAATGCCCCAATCCTAGTTCTAATTTCAATGTTCGGGCAATCAAACCTTTTTTTCGTAAGCCTAAGAGTTAGTGTAGAAACTAACACTTAGGCTAATATGCATCTATAAATATTATATGGGAAAGGAGAAGCAAATGCAGTTTTGTCACCGAGGTAATAGGAGAAGAGCTCCATGTGAAAAAGTGAAATGAATCATAGCTGTGTTAAACAATCTCACGTTCGCACATGGTCGAGTTCACTTCAGTCCACTTTAATTCACATATGAATGTGAAGCGAATTCAAGTGGACTCGACCCACATACCAATGTGAGATTTTTCTTCTTTAATTAAACTGAAGTGAATTGTATCCGGGTAACACAGTCTCACATTCGTAAGAGTTGAGGCCACTTTAATGCATTTCATATTCATTTTACGGGCGTTTCGAATTTATTCAAATGTATTGCAACGAAAGACTCAAAACTCGTTCGGCTAGCTCCTATTCTTAAAATATTTCACCAACTTAAGACCTGGGAAGGTCTGGACACCTTGTATGTACATAATCACGATCAAAATACAAAGGGAAAAATGTGGTACAATAATAATGAAAATTGATTAAATGTTAGCGACAAAGAATTATTTTTCCCATATAATTTGAGGCAAAACCTCAGCACTGGCTTCTTAAAAGTTCCTCTCCTACCCTTGAAGACGAAAACAAAAGCACAGCCGAACTTAGGTCGCACGCTCTCCAAACAAAGAAAAATTTGAGGCATTCAGCCCAAGCGTCACACTTGTTTAGACAAAATGCTTTAGGCACATCATCATTGACAAACATGCTCTTGCCACAAAAATAGCAACGTCTTGCACAAACAGCAATTTAACTCAAGGAACAAAAAAATAGGGGGGGGGGGGAGAAGTCGCAAAGTAACTTTAAGAAAAAAAATATGAAACTGTAAAAACTTTGAAACCATTAGCGGGTTGGAGACATACCCACTAAATTACAGAGTCAACCTAAAAATAATTATGAATTAGCTTCCTAAAACTCGTTGGGAGGACCATTTTGTATTTTCTACTGCTTTGCTGAAGTCGGCAATCGATCACACGATACAAGCTAGGAAAGGGAAAAAAATTATCTGTCAGCTGAAGAGACATTCCGATTTTAAAATATGTCAAAAGTTGGGTTCGCAAGGAAGTTGACGAGTTAGTAAACAAGTTGGCAACTAGTTAGAAATTACTCCAAAAAAAAAAGAACATTTTGCCAGCCCCCAGCCAGGCCGGCTAAAAATGGTTTCTTTTGCTGAAAAAATGCATTACCTGTCAATTTTTGCATTGTTGTCTCAACGATGCTGCTTGATGCTTGAGACTTGAATAGCTGCCTCATAGACCCTACTGCGCATGTGCGGACCTCCCTATAAAGGATGCGGGCTCGGAAAGCTCGTCATCTCTTTGTCTCTCAATATGTCAAAAGGTGACTCGAGAGGGGAGGCAGGGTGAACTTAAGGTAATGCACTTTTTCAGCAAAAGAAACCATTTTTAGCCGGCCTGGTTGGGAGCCGGCAAGCAAAATGTATTTTCTTTATGCTGTTAAAAGTGCAATACCTGTCAATTTTTGCATTGACAGGCCGACCTCGTCAAATATGGTGGCGGGCACCTTTTGAGTGAGTCCCTGGGGTTCTGAGGCTGTTGTCACCCTTCCTCGAATTTTCCCTATTTCTTACCGCGGAGGTAAATAGGTGGACTGGAGTGCGATTCGGATGATAGTGAAATGAACAACAAGGTATCTCTATCGTAATTACCTTACATGGGTGATCTGGTGGGTCTTGACTTGAGCTTGCAATCTTCGGACAGGACCAGGGAAGCTGATTACAGGATCCGTCCTCTTGAACTCCAGGATGCGAAGAGAAGGGAGGGTTTTTTTTTTTTTTTTTTTTTGTTTTTTTTTTAATGATTCGTAACCCAGAGTGTGTGTTTGTTTCAGTGAATGATGAGGCAGAAAGACCCGAGATTCCGGATCGAGTCGGGTAGACAGTCAAAGGTGTGTTCGAAAAAATTACCACTGAATCAAGAATTTTGATGGATGTGTGAATCCAAGTGAGGGATAGGGATTTTTTTTTTAAACCGATTAGGGTGCAAAATCATTCATGGTACGAGTGTATTAATTCGTAATTTAGAATTTTCAGGTTTTTTTTTTTTTTCAAAAATGATAAAGGGCCTGAAGGGCCTCCTGCAGAAGCATAAAAAGAGGAGTTTCGAAAGAAGAGAAGTTTTTTTTTTTTTGAAAAAGAAGGCTGGCACGGCTAAAGGTTCATTAATGTGAAGAGGGGTGGCGAAGGCCATAATGATAACCCATAGCTTTTTTTCCCCGCAAGGGGAGCAGGGGATGTCATTTGTTGGCAGTGTAGACAAGGGACAGAGGTCCGGGTGTAAGGGAACAAAGTTGACATCATTGTCAAATTGCCAAAAAGAAAAAGCCCTGAGTTATGATCTTGGGCTGTGGAATTGATGCTCTTCCAGGCGTCCATGACAGCTTTGTGGCGGTTCTCAAGGTGACGGTCAGGTGGATTTTGAGGAGAATCCACGACTTCAAGAAGAGGTGGTTCCACTCGAGTTACAGGCTTGGAAGGGAGACTTTGAAGTCTGATCCGGGGATCCAAGGGTTGAGTGAGGGTTGGGTGTAGAAAAGGGCCTGTAAGATGGTTTCCATGATTTTTCAATGGTGGTACGTGGGAGGAACCAAGGCATGAAGGATTGTGGCTCCGTGATACCTCTATGAAGCGGCGGTGGAAAAGTAGTCCTTTTCTTTTTAAGGGCTTGTTGAAAGTTAGTGATGTGATTTGAGGGAGATGAGCACTGTTCCAGGATCGTAAATTATCAATCACGGTTTTTAAGTCCGTTATTTGCTTCTGTTGGCTGGAAATGCGTTTTTGCCAGGAGCGAAGAATATGGTTGACTTGTAGGCAATTAATGTCGAGCTGCACCCTCTAAGATTGTTTGAGCTTAAGTTTATGTGATCGTTTTGAAAATTTCTTTTTGGTTGACTTTTGAAGGGTTTTCAGATTCCAAGCTGAAGAGGGGGTAACTTGAGGCTGGGTCTGATGATTGGTCCAGGGGAGGCAAGCAGAGCTTATCTCCAGAATGAGATGGTGATGGGCTGAGGATTTGGGAATCGAAGTTGGGTGAGGTATGAAGGTCTCATCTTTATTAGGAGAGCGTGGCATTGCAGGGACTAACACCTCATATTGATCGTCAGTCGTTTTGGGAGTTCGATGACCTGCAGAGAAGATGGGTTGTTTATGTTGAAGGCTAGAGGGTCCTCTTGTTTTTGTGGGGCTTCGGCATTTGTGGGTCGAGGTTGTCTTGCCTTGGCTCGGAAGTTGGGATGGCCGGATAATCCGTGGATAAGGGGGAAGTTACCAATGATTGTTGCGACATTAGAGTGGCCGTTGTGGAGGAATTTTCAGAATGGCCTGGTGTAGTCGACAGTTTGGATGAAGTGGCGGAGGGCAGTTTCTTTTTTGGTGAAGGGGACTGGGGGGGGGGGTTTGGCTTGGCACGGTTTACCATTTGTTGTTTTGAGTCTTGCAGAGTAATGTTGCAAGGCTGAAATCACTTTCCATTCTTTAAGAGGAATTTTCACACAGACGGGGCAAGGATTGTGAAAATAATTGCACTGACGGTGTACTTGACATACAGAAGTGTGAGGGTCTTTCCGATGGGGATGTGTAATCCCGGGCAGTTGCAGGAACAGGGGTCTTTTGTCGTGGGGATTCTTCCTTTGTAGGGGTCCTTCATTGGGGATAAAACGGGCTTGAGGATCTTCACCATTCTGTAAAATGAACTGGAGAAAACGTGTTGTGCATAAGAAGCGGGAACGAGAGGGAGCCTCGTTTCGGGATTCAAGAGGACGAGGTCAACTTGGTTGGTAGGGTAGGCGGGAAGGAGCAGGTCGTAGCATGGGGCAAGACTGCCGTGACATCATCAGATGGAAGCGGTGCCGAAAGAGTGAGGCGGTTAGCTGCAGTGGAGAGGCAGACGATTCCTGGTGAGATGACCAAAAATTGCTATGATGTCATGTGACGGGGCCGAGAGCCTGCTTGAGATGGCGGGTAGCCGGGTGTTTGATGCATGAACGTTTAAACCTTGGGGTGTGTGGCAGAGACGGACAATCGATGATGGAAGGACGTCGTGAAAAATAGCCTGGCCGGGATCTTGACTGACCCCAGGAGAAAAAAAAGTCGTCAATATTGTTGCCCGAAAAAGATTGTGCTTTGGCGGTGGAGGTAGTGGCTGAATGATTGGTATGGTGGAAAGCGTGAAGAAGATTCAGAGTTTGGCGTAGGCCGAAGGATGGTTCAATCATGTTAACAGTTTGAGGTTCGAGGTGGATGCAATCCACTCCAGGAGAGGAAGGCGTGGCATAGGAGGGAGGCCGGTTGATCTGGACGACGGGAACGATCCAGGAGACCGGATATCCAGCGGATGTTGTGAGCTAAAGGAGAGGATGGGTAGTCTATCGTCTGTTTTCGTTGTTTTTTTTTTGGTCCCAAAAGTGGGAGTTTTGCGTTGCCAGGGGGCGTAATTCCAAACATGAGGAAGGCCCGGAATCGGTGAAGAAAACTTGAATCTGAGAGGTCGGGAGAAGGCCTTGCGTCCAAGAGATGACGTGGGCGAAAGACTGAGGTGGGCTGGGGGAGGGGGAAAATTCGGGATGTGAGAGGCGTCGTGACTGTTCACGGACACTAAACACCTAATCCCAAGGAAAGGATGGTAGGTGATGTGAACCAATAAGTTGTTGGTGATGAAAAGACGTCCCGGCTGATGCTGGGTACTTCGCAGATGACGAGTGCTAAGAAGGTGACTGAGGCGGGAGATGGTCGAAAGGGCTGTCGAAGGGCGAAAGGCTTGGACCAGGGTGAGGGTAGGATTTCCGTGAGTGAGCCTCTTGAGGATGAAAGTCAAGGTTGAAAGGATGGAGAGGCAGAAGAGAATCTTCGACTCGCTGATGGTGGTGGAATTCCAGCAGGAGTGGGGGAGCAGGAGATTCCCGTGGAGAACAGCTGGAATTTTTTTTAAAACCAATGCCGAAAGAACGGAGAAGGCAAGATTAGTTTTAATGACACTTCGGCACGTGTGTGACGAGAGACAAGCCAGTGAGACTGGACGTGTAGAGATGGTCGTGTGTGAAAGGACAGACAGGATTCTGTCGGGGTTACAGTGCTGTCATCGAAAGCTGAAAGAAGGATTGGACATCAGGAACGACGACAGGACGTATCTAATGCTGAAAAGGCGGGAGGAGGACGGTTGAGGCTCTCTCATCTTCAGCAACAACGGCGACATGAGGCAACCAAATCGGACTGGTTGGGCAGTGGGGCATCCGGAGTGAAGAAGGAACGGTGGAATTCGGTGCGGAGTGATGTGGGAGGACAGGGATCCGTTGAGCTGTCAAAGCCGGCTGGGAATGCCGAAAGGGGAAGGACCTGAGGAACGTCACAACAGCGACATGAGCCATCCAGGTGAAGCCGTACGTTCAGTAGTCATCGTGTGCAAAAGAGCATTTCATGCGAGGAGAACAAAGCACAACTACAGAAGGTCAGCATCATCGGCGACGTGGGCAACACGGTTAAGACCGGCCGCCTAGTGGTCGTCGGTGTGCAAAAGCAATGAAGCAGTAAACGAGCTAGCCGTAGCGACTACGCCAATTACGGCTTCTTCGGCAAGGACCAACTTTTCTTCGGGAACCTGGAAAATCTTGCGGGTACAGCAGCAGAACGAGCGGATGTCAAACGTCAGCTTGAGACAAACAAGATGACAAGCTGTCCGCATCCTTTATAGGCAGGGCTGCGCATGCGTGGTAGTCTGAGGCAGCTAGTCAAGCCTCAAATATCAAGCAGCATCGTTGACACAATGCAAAAATTGACAGGTATTGCACTTTTTACAGCATAAAGAAAGGCAGGTTTACTACAGTAAAATGTTAAAACTTCACGAAGAGGGTCTGAAAACTACATTAAGACCATGATCCATTTTTTTACTTTCTGGTGTGGGGAAGGGGTGGCTGCACTTCATTTTGTGGTTTTTGTAGGTTATGCTCTTCAAAGGGTAGGTAAACAGTGATAAAATGGTAGGCTTGGGACGGTTAAACGTTTAAACGGTTAACCGGAATTTGAACGTTTAAACGTTTAGCATTTTTTGTTTATTTATAACCGAAAAAATGGGAAGAGGGTACTAAATTTGTAAACATTTGGTTGGAAGGTGTCTGTCTTATGTTTTGTCTCGCATCATACTTAGCTTTTTTTTTTATTAATTTTATTCTGATTGGATATCCATAAATTTTGTTTATATAATGTACAGTAAAACCTGAGTTATCCGAAATGATGTTTTACTGTATCCGATTATCTAAACTGCTCTTGGCCAAAAATACCGAAAAACTTCGGCCAAAGAAATTGCTACACTTTCTGAACTGGGCGATCTTGGAATGCTGACAGCCACTGGTTATGCTTCTGCAGTATTTTTTACCACTGTCATTTAAAAAAATGTTTTTATTACCTTAAAGTTGTTTAAAGTCCTCAAATATTAACGAGCGTCGACAGCGCTCACGCAATCCATTGCGGGCCGCCATCTTTGGCTCCTAGCCGGCTGTACACAAAGGACGCGTGAACACTTGCTCCAATGGAAACGGCCGTTACTCGCTTTGCGTGACGTCATTTCATGACTGGCCCCGACGCGTTTAACAGGCACCTAGCATGAATCAACCCATCGGAGCACGCGATACTAAAGGAGGCAACAGCGGCTGTTGAAACGTAGCAGTTTATTCGTTGAAATTTTATGTCAACATCGATGGCAGCCGGAGAGGGGATTTCCCCGGAATTCCCAGCGTTCAAACGCGACAAGACGGCGGCTGCATGTTGTTCCGTGAATGTGTCACGATCGCTTAAACCCCGTGCTATTTTTATCACAAGCAAGTAATTTAAAGCCAGTTTTGACTACTCCTACAACAAAAATAATCCAGGTAAATAAAAAATGTTATGATTAGGCCTATTGCAAGATTTACTTTCCGCGTCGACCGATCAAATAGACAGAAAAAATCTGGTACCCGGTGTTTACTACTAGTCTGTTATGATTCGATGAACTTATAAGTGAAGTTTGAAAGGTGTTAGCATATTTTTTTCCCCGATAATGTTTTCGGACTTTACTGAATATTAACAACGATCGTTCATAATGCTTAAATTTTTTTTTTAATTTGCGGTACAATCTAAGTTTATCTTTGGAAATGTAAATGTTGGTTATTTAGTTTTAATTTTAGTTAAACTACAATGCAGGTTTCAAAGCTTTTTTTTTTAATTTTGTTGGGGGGGGGGGGCCGGAGAGAACCGTTTACGGTAAATTAGGTTCGTTTAGTAAACGTTTAGGCAAATAACCGGTTTTTCCCAATTCTATAAAATGGTGACTTCGGAGGTTTGAAAACGGCACTAAAACAATGAATTTAACTTATTTTTTTTTAAGGTGGGGGCAGGGATGGATTAATGGTCATCACGAAGTTTTATAATATTGACACTTTGCACAATCCAATGCCTAGTAAAAAAAAGGCTACAAGAAAAACATCAAGCTTTATTTAAGAATACTCGTGAGCCATATTTTCATTACCACAGCTTTGTAAGCTATTCTGTCCCCCTCCCCCCACCCACCCGTAATTTTTTGATGTTTGGCAACATAACGACAGACTTGTGCTGCAGACTTAAGGTCCATTAATAAAATTTGAAATATGTACTGGAACATCAACATTGATAAGTGAAACCCCAATAAGCTAAGATGTTCCCCAAGTTTCTCAATGGAATTTCAAACATTCATCAGTCGGCTTGCTCATTAACTCACAAAGAGAAGTTTGCCAAGTTCAAAATAAGTAATTACGAACAAACAGTGTAGATTGACAAAACAAAGCCTAGTTTTAATATTTTATTGTTATACACCCTTTACCATGGGGTTGAAGTCTGCATCATTCTCGTCGTCATCGTCATCTGCTTCGGCCTCGTCATCGCCTTCCTCCTCCCCTTCCTCTTCATCGTACTGTTCGAAGAACAAAAAAATAATTATGCACCAAGCAAGCTAAATAAGAGGAGGTTCTGTTTTAATACATCCTAACTACAGATTCCAATGCAATTTGGGAGACATTCTTTGAACTTTAGCCATGTTGATATGGAGAAAACAAATCAACAGATGGGACGAATTTAACAGCAGTGCAGGTGAAATTTTAACGGTAATATCTTTGGAATGTAGGGTGAATGTTGTGCACTTCTTTGGAAGGAAAATAGCAGGTCGGAGCTTTTTAGGTGATTTTGGCTAGTAGAAACGCAATTTGGGATTACATGCATTTATTTAATTTTCCAAGGCATCAAATTATTCCTATTTGCATTTGGTTCAACAAATTTCCATTTAACCCTTTCGAGCCTAACGATATTTTTCATTTCCCTGCTGAAAAAACCTAAGGCCACAACATGGCTGCCACGAACAAGTTGCATGCCTCACGAAAATAAATTTAAGAAAAACTATGTGGTCTAGGAGTATAAAAATTCGCAGATATAATTATACTGTAAATTATTGGCCAGAAATATAATTGGGACCATCGTCCTACATTTTCATTATAACATCCACTCGATATTCTTCCATCACAACACCTGTTATTACTTCCGAAATCATTATTTTATATTACCGTAAAAATAGTTTAAAGTTGCTTTATTCCTTCAAAATTCGCGATTGTCGAAAGCCCACTACCAACTCGCGTAGGACAGCCATTGCGACTGGCTGCCCGCATTGCAACGCACTCCTGCTAGCGCCAATGGATGCGACCTTCACTCGGTTCGCGTGACCGTCAATTGTGAACGGCCCGAAGAGTCACGTGCCGCAAGCGAACCAATTGGCGCTCGCGATGCCGAAGTGTTTGAACAAACTCCGTTAAAACGGCACATTTGATTCGAGGAATACAGGCAGTGACGTGGGGGTTGATGACGTCATTTCGCGGACTAGAAAATTGGAATACCCTCACTCGAACGCGACCAAGATAGCAGCTGTACGTTGCGTCGTTCCGGAGATACAATGGTTTGAACCAAGCGCTATTTTCACCAAACAAACGCAATTTTCACGTAGATTTTGGCCACAAAATCCTATTTATCGGAATTAACCGAAAATATACGTTCCAAAATACCCAAGTCAATCGGTATTACACCTCCGATGTACGCAATTGGATTATTGGATTAACAGTGTGGTGAAGTGGGCGAACGATATGGCGTCGTGTAGGCTTTTACGCAGCGGAATTGCAACGACGATATATATCGTCGCTTAGACTCGAAAGGGTTAAAGTTAAAAATTGTTACACAAGCCCTATATCATACACAACTCCGCAATGTTCCGAGTTAAGCTTTAACAGTCACAGACTTCTGTCGAGTGTCTTTATCAGTCTCCCGTGAACTTCAAGACAATGATGTACAAGATTAAGCTGGGGGTGATTTAAAGTGCAGGCAATTATTTACATGCACGGTTTTGGCGATGAAAGCACTTTTGGGGGAAAAAGTAGGGATGCACCGAATTCTCGGTAATTATTCCGTATTCGGCCGAATAGTGTTACGATTTGTTGGCATTCGGCCGAATATTCTTTCAGTATACATTTATGCAATTGCGTTAAGAACGTTTAGCTAAGCATTTAGTTTTTGGAGAAGAGTTATCAAATGTGTTTGATTTACAGGTATTTGGCAGAGCATTTTAATGAAATTAATTCGGGAAAAAAAAACCGTCTCGTATTCTGGCCAGTATGGTAATATGAGAGATATTAAGTTAATAACAAAGGGGAAGTATTTCGGATAGTAGTGAAAAGGTAAAGTTAAGTTTTTCCAGGTATTCCTTCTAATCGGCAAGGCAACGTTAACTTCTCAAATTTGTACGAATAATACACAAAATTTAACTTACATCGTCGTCTTCCAAAGCTTCACCTGTAAAATACAACACTGCTCGAGGCACTATACGTTCCCGGATAAAATGGCCAATTTCAAAATCTGCTGCTAACAAGGCTTGCGTTTCTTCATCCTGAGGAAATATTACTAATTAATACACGTAATCACAAACTTTTAACGCAAGAAAAAAAAAAAAAGAAAACTACTTACAACTTCAGATTCATCATCGGGTACTAAAAGGAAAAAAGAAACATTAAAACCACATTTTTTGTGGAAGTTATTGCCCAATAAGATAGGAAACCTAACTTATGATTTTTTTCAATGCATCAACATTAAGTGGCACTAAGTTCTGGACTTCCCCTGCAAATGTCTCAAGTTTTCTAATTTCTTGAATATCACAAGCTCATACAGGTTGGTTAGCGGCCAATGATCCTTGGTGTGTTAGGGCATGTTTATGTCATGCTCCAAAGCAAGCCTAAAGGCACTGCCATTGAGCAAGCATTCTAGACGCTCGTGAACAGTCAGCTACAACACTGGCAGTCTGCATATGGTTGCCATTCCAAGGTTGACCAACAAACTTAATATTTATATTACCCGCATTTAGGCCATGAAAAAAAAGTTGTTGGTTCTCAGGCCCGGCCTGGTGGTCAAATGCTCCTATCATTATTTTGATATAGAAGTTAAATTTATTACTTTACAAGAAATTCAGAAAGCTGAAAATAAGCATTTTTCAATTTTACTTCACGATTTATGAAAACACCCATCTTCGCTATTGACACTAGGGCTGGGATCGGTTACACGGTTAACCGGAAACCGTTCCACGTTCGGTTACACGGATTATAAAACCCATATCCGAAAAACGTTTGCTGCGTGCACCATTCAAAACCCGCGGTGAAAGAGCCAAAAATAGCCAAGTGTCATCATTTAGGCCTACTAATCCAAACACTCAAAATCGGTGAAAGTAGAAAAACCGAGTTGGGTAAGGGGGCAGCTTATTTACAAATAATCCGCATGTGCTTGTTGTCCCATCGAAGTTGCTTACTTTCTTCGAAACAAACTGCTGATCGCCAGCACGTACACGAGGCAGTTAAAGATGAGCTGGCCAGCATCTGCCCTCCCCGCCTCGTGGAGAAGTGGACTCGTCTACACCTAGCGCGAACGGCAGGGAAGCGGCGTCATAACACGTAAACGAAATGCGTTGCTACCCGAAAATGCAAACATGCTAATTTTTCTGGCTCATAATTTGAAATGAATGGAACATTAACGAAAAATGTTGTTAAATTTTGTTGTTTTGTTTTTGGCTTACGTTATCGTAAATAGGCCTAAGCCATCTTGTAGAAATTTTAAAGCTATACATAAAGTCAAAATTCTTTGATAAAGTAAGTACTTAAATTAATGAACGTCAACTTTCTTCTAGTTTAAATCTCAAAATGCAACATGTAGTCAATAATTGTGCTTGTGTTACCAAGGCCTAAATCATATTTTTTTCAGCTTTTTTTTTTAAAAATGTATTACACAGGGGTGAAATTTTTTTGGCTGTATTTTTTGCTGAAAACGGAAAAACGGTTTTCGTGTAACCGACCGGAAAAAAAACCGGGTAAACGGATAACTAAAAAACCGGAAAGTACCAGCCCTAATTGACACACAACCTATTTACGTTGCATAGTCATTTTAACACTAGTGTGTTCAAGTGCCGACAAGGGAGTTAAAATCTTATGCATTTTAAACCGCCTTCACACCCTTTCATCCACCAGCTCGTACACCCAAACTCGCCAGGGGGACGATGCTAGATGGACGGCCCCAGAAGATGAGCAACCCATCTAATGGCACAAATTCCTCCAGGTGACAACAGTGCTAGCGAATAAAGATCAGTCTGGTCACGCGCGCAATTAAAAAACCGACCGATCCGAAGCAGTAGTGTCCAGAACGCAGGAAGCCAGATGAAGATGGTAAGCATTTGAACACTATAGTGTTGAAATGATATCGAAAATTTGCAGCAACTCAAATCGGTTATGTGTCATTTTCATAAATCATGAGTTGTAAACTTCAATGTAAACGATCCTTCACTTTGTTAGCTCTAAAATTAAAATCGAAGTGTTTTGGGCAATTAACTTTTGTATCGTTATTTTAGTATTAATGTGTGCGCAGCGTATCTTGAGTCCTGGAAGTATTTTGTGAGCGGCTACATCTTCCTGGAGGGGGTGGCTTTAATCCATGGCCGCCATTGTGTGTGTAACCATCTTGGATAACAAGGCACTCTGCTACTGAAAACTTACAATCGATTATCTGTGTTCGTGCTGCCGAGAGCTCAAGATAGGACGCGGACACTAAAGAGGCATGCAACCCGTTTACCACAGCCATGTTTTGGCCACGACTAAACATGGTGTATTAATGTTTCCATCACTAACATTTTTTCCATCTGTGGTACTCGTTAACTTACCTGAGGGAGGATTGAAGAAGTTAAAGAATGAATCATTCTGCACCGTTTTCGTCACAGTCCTTACTGCTCCGTGCGCCTTGTGCTTTTGCTTCTTTTTGATCGTTTTCACAGTGACATTTTTCCCTTTCTTCCAATCAATAGTGCAACTTCAAGAATCAAAAAAAAAAGTTTTACTAAGATCTAACATGGGTTTGCACATATAACACTCCACTTCCAATGCCAGTTTGTGTTTATCAAGTCTCCAAGCAAATAAAGACTATTTTCATTTAATTTCCCGGAATTTTTTTTATTTTAAAATCAACATCCCCAAACCCAAAGGTAAGTTCTTACTGATTCTTGAAATTAGTTGTATGCAAAATTTTGCCACGAGATTTGTTGAGAATTTTTAATGTATGTGATGGAAAATGGTAATAAAAAAATGCCGTGCTATTTAGTAATTTTGAAAGCCGACAGACTTATTTTACTCTGGCTAAAGAAATCGTGAAAAGAGGACTAACGCTATGCCAGAAAAACAATGATGGTTTAGCGAATTTTCGGTAGTTTAATATGCTTACAGAGAACATCCACTACCTTCATCAGGCAAAAAGTGTACGAGCACACAAAAATAAGTTTGTTTGAACCTGACCTTCTACTAAGAGTTTATGTTTGAATTTCGCCGCCGTTGGCAGTTTGGATGGTGCTGCCATCTCGTGCTTTAAACTCAAGCTGCTTATTCGTTGATGAAGTAGGAGTCAGCAGTTTGTGCCATTTCTTGGAAAGGCTGGTGAAGTGATTTTCTGGATATTTTTATGTGCTGGTGCTGGTTCCTGTAAATTCATGAGTGGTCTTCTTTTAGACTGGAACAATTGAATGGCCATGCATTCTAGGGCTTGGAGGTGTGCGTCACTGGAGGTGTTAGATGTGAGGAGCACGTGTGTATTGTTCCAAGCGATGTGTAGGAACTTGACGTGATGCATGGCTACCCCATTTTGTGGGTCTTTTTGATCGAGTGCTAGCATGTGCTCGTGGACTCTTTTTGCAAATTCGCCTTCGGGTTTCGCCGATGTAAATTGCATCGCATTCGGCACATGGAACAGTATAGACCGCGTTTCAGATCATTGGGATGCCTTTTATCAAGTGGGAGGCTGGGAGCACTTCGGGTGTGAGATATATGGGGTTGCTTCAAAAGAACTGGGGTAGGTGGTAAGTCGCCGGATGCTTATCTAAATGCGAGTCTGGTTGGGTACCGATGTTGGGCCGGTTGGGTTGGAGGTGCAGGAGGAGGGGGAGGTGGCGGTGGAGGATACATAGTGCGGATGAAGGTATGGTTGAAAAATGGGAGCAGTTCCTTAGTCGGGCCCGCAGATTAGGGAGGTTGTGTAAGTAGCACTTGATTCCGTGAGCCTGGAGCATTTCATTCACTCTCGCTTTTCCCCAGGTGGTAGGTGATGACCTCTTGGGGTTGGGCGGTTTCAGGTTTCTGAACCATCCTTGTTTTTGGTTGTTTCTTTTCTGGCATAGCGTTAGTCCTCTTTTCACGATTTAGTAATTTTGCAAGAAAAAACTACCAACAGGGGTAGGTAAGGCCACCCAACAGAGTGGGATGTGTATGTATAAACATGTGTCCTCTAAGATTCATGGACACTGAACTTGCCCCAAATCAAGGAATCCCGTACGGACACAACTAGGGTTGGGAAAACCGGTTATTTGCCTACACGTTTACTAAATGAACCTAATGTACCGTTTACAGTTTAAACGGTTCTCCCCCCAACAAAATTAAAGAAAAAAAGCTTGGAAACCTGCATTGTTGTTTAACTAAAATTAAAACTAAATAACCAACATTTACATTTCCAAAGATAAACTTAAATTGTACTACAAATTATAAAAAAAAAAATTAAGCATTATGAACGATTGTTGTTGATATTCGATAAAGCCCAAAAACATTATCGGGGGGTATGCTAACATCTTTCAAACTTAAGTTCATTGAATCTTTAACAGACTAGTAGTAAACACCGGGTACCAGTTCTTTCCGTCTATTTGATCGGTCGATGCGGGAAGTAAATCTTGCAGTAGGCCTAATCATAACCTTTATTTACCTTATTATTTTTGTTGTAGGAGTCGTCAAAACTGGCGCTAAATTACTTTCGTGTGATGAAAATAGCACGTGGTTTAAGCGATCGTGACACATTAATCACGGAACAACATGCAGCTGCCGCTTTGTCGCGTTTGAACGCTGGGAATTCCGGGGAAAATCCCCTTTCCGGCTGCCATCGATATTGACATTAATTTTAACGAATAAACTGCTCCGTTTCAACGGCCACTGGTGCCTCCTTTAGTATCGCTAGCTCCGATTGGTTGATTCGTGCTAGGTGCTTGAACGCATCGGGGCCAGTCATGAAATGACGTCACGCACAGCGAGTAACGGCCGTTTTCATTGGAGCAAGTGCGCACGCGTCCTTTGTGTACAGACGGCTAGGAGCCAAAGATGGCGGCAAGCAGTGGAATGGAATGCGTGAGCGCTGTCGACGCTCGTTAATATTTGAGGACTTTAAACAACTTTAAGGTAATAAAAACATTAAAAAAATGGCAGAGTAGGTAAAAAATACTGCAGAAGCATAACCAGTGGCTGTCAGCATTCCAAGATCGCCCAGTTCAGAAAGTGAGCGATTTCTTTGGCCGAAGTTTTTCGGTATTTTTGGCCAAGAGCAGTTTAGATAATCGGATACAGTAAAACATCATTTCGGATAACTCAGGTTTTACCATACATTATATAAACAAAATTTATGGATATCCAATCAAAATAAAATAATAAAAAAAAAGCTAAGTATGATGCGAGACAAAACGTAAGACT
Source organism: Lithobius niger (assembly GCA_023313725.1). Taxonomy (NCBI): domain Eukaryota; kingdom Metazoa; phylum Arthropoda; class Chilopoda; order Lithobiomorpha; family Lithobiidae; genus Lithobius; species Lithobius niger. Next base: position 22,674 of record JAHWFP010007218.1, read on the forward strand.
GACACCTTCCAACCAAATGTTTGCAAATTTAGTACCATTTTCCCATTTTTTCGGTTGTAAATAAACGAAAAATGCTAAACGTTTAAACTTTCAAATTCCGGTTAACCGTTCCAACCCTAGACACAACAGTCTCATCTAGAAAATGTTCTACAACCAGGACAGAATCAAATCGAAATGGTGACTGTTGAAAATTAGCCGAGTAATCCCGCTGTTTTCTTAGTGATCATGCAGGCAAGGAGTTTAGAAACCCCGTGTTTAGTGATAAACGTATCGAGCCTTTCTCTTAACAGCTTCACACCTTCTGCTTCCAATAGAATGGAGTTTCCGTAGTAAAGGTAGTGGCCACAGGGAAAGGCATGAAGCAGCGCGAGACAATGGACAGGACATAGGCATCCAACGTTATCAGCTCCCAAGTAGGAACGTGGTGCCGAAGCTTATCTACACCCCCCCCCCCCTCCACCTGTCAGTCAGTGGGAGCAGGAAGGTTTCCGAATAAGTAAGGATCAAGGACAGGATCCCACAATCAGCCCTTGCTTTTACGAAAGGAGCAACCTCAACTGTCAAAATCCTCCAGACGTTGTTGCTTGGACTGCTCGTTAAGACTTTACCTCCTTGAATTGTTAGTGGTAAAGTTGCCTCCTTCCCTCATCCTGGCCCCCTTGAAAGGGGGGGGGGGGGGAGGAGCTATTCCTGGAAGTTGATGAATAGGGCCCCTCCGAAACGGGAGCGTTTACGAGACCGTAAGCCGCAGGCTTCGGGGCTACTGGAGCCGTAAATATCTCTAAGTTCGATGCTAAAGACAGTCGAAGACCACCCATAGGAATTCTAGATGTAGACTCGGGAAAGGCTTCAAGGCGTCTATACAACATATTCAACATTGCCCTTAACGCCCCAGTAAACTCGTCCTGCTGGACACCATTGTACTAGTAAATTAAAAGAGTTAACAGGAATATCTGGGACAACGGACAGGGACGAAACTAGGATAGAAACTAGCTTACTACGGGTACTTAATTTTTGGCCTAGAGGCTTCCACTGAACCCAGGCATTTAGTTCGGGTCAGAAGCACTTAATAAACTGCGAGTCGAAGCATCTTTCGGCCCACATACAGAGCTAGGCAAAGTAACTTACAGGATGTTAAAAAAAAAAAACGCTACACGTCTAAGTCAAGCTACTCTTAACCCTGACCTCAGGAAAGAAAAGCTTTTATTTGCAATTCAAATAAGAACGCCCCCCCCCCCCCCCCCCCCCCCCCCCCCCGGGCTGGGGCCGCCCGCAAACAAACGTGCGTTTATTTTTTTATTTCAAATAGAAAGAAACATAAAAGCATTCATTTGGCGTTCAAGTAATATAGCTAAAGTAAAAGCATTTACAGTTGATTTTTTAAAAAAATGCAAAGAAAACGTATCCACAGAGGGTACTTTGCCACGGTCTCCCGTCCCACTGCCCAGGCAGATAGAGAAGGCTGACGTTTGACATTTTGTTTCAAACCAGTTGTAACGTAAAATGAGTCCACCCCATTAAAGTTTAGAGAAAAAGATGTTAAAGGTGATTGAATCACGAATGAAGGTGCTAGAACTGTCCTCCTCCAGCAACGACACACTCTCCACATCATTCTGCTTTCCACACCTAAGCATAGTCTCCTGCACAAGTCAGGAATAAGTCTCAAATGCAGCAGTAATGAGAACCTGCAGTGTTGCAATATCTGGGGCTGGTTTAACGTACACAACGCAAAAAAATAATAGTTTTCGTGATATTGGGGCTTTAAGCAATGCCACTCTTTGGCATCAACAATGGAGAATTCCTTGCCTTCAGTGACTTATGTTCTTTATTTACAACAATGTAAAAGTTTGCATTGTTGCCAGGCTACTTGAACCTTGATACAGTGCCATCATTTTTATGCCCACCCAAACCCCGTACAGGCCACAGGCATCAGATCACACGAGCCATTCCATCGCATCTTCCTACCAATCCAGCTGTTGGGAAATTGGTCATCAAGGTCACACCTGTGTTGCATAGTGAGGTGATGCAGCATTTTGTTGGAAAATAATATCTATGGGACACTTTTCCCGTACGGCTGGCAGAATTCTGTCTTCTAGCAGCTGACGATACACTGCACCGTTGATGGTCCTATGACGGATGTAGGTTCCATTGCCCCCCCCCCCCCCCCCACTCAAACAGTGATGCCAGGTGACGGCGTGAATGCCGCCATAGTGACGTGTGGGTTGTCATCACTGTAAAATATGCAATTGTGACGATTAACTCCGACATTCAGATGAAACTTGGCTTCATAGGAGTATATATCTGTTGTACGTTCTGTGGATCATCATCTGCAAGGAAATCTAGCTCGGAATTACTCACAGAACTGCTGAATACGTCGATCCGGATCATCTTCGTGGACGGAACACCTTCAAGCCTACGCCATTCCAAATGATGCTGGGACGTCATTGGTTCATCAAGCAACACGTGGTGGATCTCGGCGGCAGTTTCAATCGTTCGTGCCGTTCGTTTGCAACCAGAATGGCCCTTATGTTGATTTTCCACAGAAACTTCGGCTTTAAATTTCTCCACCAAATGTGCCACTGTAGACCGGCATGGAGGTGGCTGACGATACGTAGCCTGCCACATCACCAAAACGTTTAATATCGTATCGTCTTGGTAAAACCATTTAATATTGATACGTTGGGGTAGGTTCATGTGTGTATGTGGTTATGAAATACAAAACGAACGAGTGGTATCGAACGAAGCGAATACAAAAAGAAACCGTATCGAATGATACGTATCAGGTTGTATGCACCTAACTACTGTCACGTCCAAGAGTCCGGAACAACCAGTATTACAGTATACTACACACATCACACAATACAGCATGCCCCGGGGACATCAAGTCACATAACTCACTTTGCGTGCAACGGCAGTACAGTAGCTGAGAGAAACATACAGCTTTAGATTAAATACCGATGCCCAATTCCGATATCTCGTGGTCCAACGTTTAGAAAAGTGAAAATAAATTAAAAGAGGATTTCAGCAATGAAATTAAAAATTTCTGAAGGCCTAAAAATGTAGCACCCAGAAATTAATTATAAGCACCAGCTCTTAAAAAAATGATTAAAAAAAATTGTGGATTTCAAATGTTTTTTTAAAACATCTGTCTAAAACCGATGATAGATGTCACCTAAAAAGACCGATTTCCGATGCCAACATCAGTGCATCTCTAATTAAAATCAGCCATTACAGTAAGTACAGTACTGTAAACTGGGAACTCCTGTAGGTTAACGTTACTAGGCCTTTTGTGCAGCGAGTGGTGTGGCTATTAGATGTGAATACTGGATAGTTAATTCGGTGCGTTCATTGGGCGATTCAGTTTCGACAGGGTATCAGCAGAGACAGGCACTTAGCGCGGGCTATCGCTGATCGAAAATGAACAATTTTCTGCTTCTAACTTCGGAAAAAAATGAATGAGCACGACATTTTTACAGTTTTTAGTGAGACTACTCTCAACTAGAGTGCGTTTTGTAAAATTATACTCATTGGTAACAACATTTTGTTTGCAGAAATCGATGCACAACATATCAGGTAGCAAATTTCAGCGATTCTCATGTCGATATTTTGGCCAAATATTTCATTTTTCGACCGGCACTTACCCTTAAAAGCTACCGACGTGTACACATCGTTGCCGATGTATATCTACATTCATACTGCTTAAAAGGTTAATGTTTTTTTTGTCTACCCTGCTAGGTAATCTTATTTTACAGTTGTTGTAGGCTACTAGGATGAAGTAGCCTTAATTATTATTAATCCTTAGTTTTATTTGAAGTGTGCTAGGCCATTGTTGAAAATTTTATTCTGCAACAATCTAGAAAGTAGCGTACATATTGCTTAACGAATTTTAAATTCTGAAAAGTATTGCTTGACAATTTTGAATTTCATAAGGTCACTTGAAAAAAATAAAGTTGGTTCTCGGGCCATTTTTTTAATTCTGTGCGGACAGATTTTTTTTATTTTTCATTATTTTTTTCATATAATTTTTCATTATATCTTTACATATTAGGGAATTATTTATTTTGGTCAAGTAAAGAACACTGCCTCATAATTCTTCTTACCCCAGTCTACATACAATTATTTAATGACAAGATTGGTAATTTATGTCATGGTTAATTAAGACCATTTTTGACCTGAAACTTATTTTTGCTGCATTATTTTTTTTTCGTGAAAAATTTGGTGCGACAAGCCTGAGAACCAACTAGCCTATATTTTTTTCATTGTCTAAATAAACGGTTCATTTTTCCTCTCGTAATGCCGCTGAAAACTGATTTCGGGCAGCGGAAAATGTTTTCTTTCCCCGCATAATTTCGCTAAAAACTTGAGTTTTGACCCGCTGAAAATGTTGTTTTAACCCCACGCTAAGTGCCTGTCTTTGGGTATCAGGGATAAGAGGCCACATAAGTTACGTTGTACTGCCGCTGTACAAGTTGCTTCACGCCATCCACCACAAACATGCGGTTGGTCACACGAGTTTTTTCCTTTTGCATTTTTATTTGGAATCCAAATACTGTAAAAGCCTTTATTTTTTAGCTATTTTGATTGTTGGCCAAATAATTTTTTTTTTCGTTTTACTTGAAATCTAATTAAAGGCTTTTGTTTGTTTTGGTCTTTTTATTTTATTCTTAATTTTCCTGACATTTCCAGGTGCATCCGATGGCAATTTCCTGGTATTTCCAAGATGTTTAGTTAGGGAAACAGGCAGTAGCTAATGTTTTTATTAATATTTGCACGAAAATATTCCAACACCCAGAAAATAGCGGTTTAGAGATTAGTCCAAACGGGAGATTTTCATGACAGCCTAAGATTTGGATTATTGAAGTAATATCTAAAATCAGGAGCCTATAGAAAACAACTAGGAGCCTGTGTGGGTGGTCTATGTTAGGAGTGCTTAATTTAGTATGATGTGCTAACGCCAGAAGGAGCAACAATACTGCACCAAGTTGTCTAAAATCGAAACTGAAACTTAGCATCCGAAACAGACGTGTGCTACGAAAGCAAGCTCTTATTGTTGGCTAGAGCAACTTACGAACAACTGATTGTTTTAGTTTTTTATTATTATTACTTTGGTTTGTTTCGAAAAAGATCGTTAAGATTTCGTACTGTGAAACTCCATTATAAACCAACAAAAGTCACTAGAAAAACGCACTTTCACAACAGAAGACACACACACTGTCTAGCAAATTTTCGATAGTTTACTACTCTCTTCCTCCGGCCTTAAAAGTTAGTTTGGACTCTGTTTACGTCCCTGTTTAAGGCCCTGAGGAAGATAGTAGTAAACTATCGAAAATTCGCTAGACAGTGTGAGTGTCTTCTGTTGTGAAAGTGTGCGTTTTTCTGGTGACTTTTGTTCGTTGGTATTGTTTCCATGTTAAACACTTGTTTACAAACAAAGGACCGAAAATTAGCCTTGAGAACGTGACGCACACCTCTCATCTCATGCAGGTTGCGACCTTTGCTAACAAATTAGTACACCACAGTAGCCGCTCCTGACTTGACACTAGTGGAAGTTACCGACACATGCTCCTAGTTGTTTTTTATAGGCTCCTGCTAGGACTGTGCGAAAATCGAAACTTTCGATTCGATTTCGATTTTATTATGTTGTCGAAATCGAATCCGTCAGAATCAAAATCGAAAAATTCGATTAACGAGATTCCCAACACGTAACGAGATCCCCATCGAGTAACGAGATGAATTATTTTCGATTTTTTGAAAATTTTTCAGTAAATACACTGGATAAAGTTTACCAAAAAAAATTTAAAATCAAGTAAAGCATTAACTTTAGTCAAAAATGTGTAATGACTTAGTTTTATATGGCAACTGTGCATGGTACCATGTTAATCATTGCTAAAATAGTGTAGTCATTGCCTTACAACATGCCAGTGTAAGTTTATTAATCAACTAAGGGGCAATAAATTGCCAAACTTGCACAATATATGAAGTTAATTTGACTAAATAGTATCTAAGGATGGTGCTACTGAAAAGGGGAGTGGGAGAAGGTGGAAGCTTGCTTTCTAACTTTGTGTTAAAACCAAAATGTAGTTTTGCGCATTCAATGAAGACGTAATTCAATGTATTGGAATAACATTACTTCACAGGAATGTATTTAAAATTAATCTTTTTCAATAGCTAGCCCTTATTGATAAAAATTGAAAAAAATAGTTTAAAATCTAAAAAGAAAAAAATTGAATTTCGAAATCGTTATGTTCTTCCCCAAAATTGATCGAAATCGAATCGAACCCAAAATATTAAAACCGCACACCCCTAGCTCCTGGACGTATTAAAGCACAAATTAAAATCGCAGGGTTTTTTTTCGAATAGCTCGGCTCATATGTAGGTATTTTCACATGGACAGGTAAGAGCACAGAATGATGTGGACACTGTTTAATATTTAAAAAAAAACAACCTCTACACCAATGTTTTTCCGTACAACTGTTAACAGCTAGGACCTTGTGGTTTAACCCAACAGAAAGCTGGCAAAAAAAAACCTTCCAAATGTTGTATTCGAACATCAAAAGCCGTCAATTAGAAGTAAAAATCCATTCTGTTAGGTGTTTTTCTCTTGAAAGGCCAAACAACAAACCGAACGTCCCTTATTCAGTTTTTGTTTGGTGTAACCTTACTAATCACAGGAGATACTTTCTTAGGCCTTCAAGTGTTAGCTTATGGACCAAGTCATTGTACAAGCTTTCATTTTCGTTAGGGGTCATTTTTAAGCTATAATTAACAAAGCCATTAACATTAGGTAATTTAAAAAAAATTGGTTCTCCGGCCCAGCCCACACCTATATTTTTTTTTACGGGAAAGATACGACGCATCAAAAATCGCTTTTACAGATCAAAAAGTGTTCTTAGTGAGATATGAAAATATAAAACTACCATACTACATGGACGGTTTCATGAGAACCATCTTTTTTTGAAGTGGCTTTAAAGCAATGTTATTAATCCTAAAAACATCTCCACATTCAACAATTCCAGCATCACCGAATACCATAGCAAGTTTCTACAGCAAATAACAGCTTTCCTAAGACATCCAAGTCAAAATTACATTTAGTTCAGTCTTCTTCACTCATGCTTTTAAAATTGCATTTTACATTAGGCCACTAAAAAAAGAAAAGTTGGTTCTCAGGCCCTCCCGCACCGATTTTTTGGTGGAAAATAAAAAGAAACGATGCGGCAAAAACGGCAGTTACAGAACAAAAATATCCGTTAGTGGGAAATTGAAATATAAAATTGTCATTCTTGTTGTTAAATAATTGTGTGGACACATGGTACGGAGCATTACGAGGCAGTATTCTTTATTTTACCCAAACTAGAAAATTATTTCCCAAAATGTATGGAAAAATAGGGGTCGAAAAATTAAAAAAAAATTCCGCCCTCCCGCACGGATTTCTTGAGAAAAATGCCCGAGAACCAACTTTCTTTTTTTAAGTGGCCTTATGCTAGCCTCATTTAAAAATTAACACATGCAGCGACCCATACAAAAAAATGTTTAAGAATTTAATTGAATTAATTTTTTTTTACTATTTAGACTAAAATTCCTTTAAAGTAATTTCCAAAGGAGAGCACTAGCAGGTGACCATCCAGGTCCAATGCTAAAATGATATGAGGACAGGAGACGCAGCATGCTGGGAGTTTAGCATGCACGCCCCCACGTGGTGTCTTGAGCAGTGAGCATAAACGCTATTCATAGTTATTTCGCCGATGTAAGACGACTCGAATATTAGACGAGTAGAATTTTTGGTCTGGCATATTCCAAAGACACAAATGGCTGCAATTATAAGACCGGGCGACTTTTAACAAGGCTTTTCTTAAGACTCCGTATTACATTTATTAGTGTGTATACTAGTAAATTTATCTGTACTGGACGTGAAGCCCTAAATTGTAACAGTAATAATTTTTGATTTTGGACAGCAAGAAAATATTAGTTCTTGCTAAATAAACCAAAAACTAATTGAGTAGGAGTAAATGGCTTCAGATTAGCACTATTGGATAGCTCTAAAAAAAAAACAATACAAATGGTGTATTCAAAAATCAAATTCTACCAATATTTGACACAAGTTATGGGTTTGCACGCAAGTATGAGACGATGCTGTTTTAATGGTATACATTTGAAAATTAAAAGAATATTTCCGGATAGTAGTGAAAGAGGCAAGAATAAGGAATTTCTGTGGCAAGGGGCAGGCCAAAGTGTACTTTTACTTACCCTTTGCACTTGACGATCTCTGGCCCTTCAAAAGAAAAAGGGTCCGTCTCATCTGGTGCGCACTTCATTACATATTCTTTAACTAGGACTTCATTCGTGAAATA
>JAHWFP010007219.1:0-19750 GCA_023313725.1 Lithobius niger
TATGACGTGGAAAAACTTTTTCCAAGCCTAACGCACCGACTCATTTTAAGAATGCTGGCCCTTTTAGCCAAGAAAACTGGAGTTCCTGATGAAGTGTACGAGAAGGACAGGGCACTACTTAAGGCACTCCTTGCGCACATTTACGTGGAATATGAAGGAGTCACGTTTTGGCAAACCAAGGGTGCCCCGATGGGGTACTCGTGCTCACCAGTGGTTGCTGAAATGGTGCTCCAGCACCTTGACTCCTTTATCATTAAATCCTTTCCTGAAATGAAGCTGTGGAGGAGGTTTGTGGATGACTCTATTTCCATACAAAGGAAAGGGCAGTCCGCCAATAGGCAACGGGTGCTTAATGCGTGGACTGAGGATCTTAGCTTCACGTATGAAGAAGAAGTAAAAAACAAACTACCGTTTTTGGATGTCGTAATGGAGAGAACGTGGAACGGCAGGATTGCTTACCAGCCCTACCATAAACCAACAACAACAGGTAGGGGTATCCCCTACAACTCGGGGCACCCGGTAGGCCAGTTAAAAGCAATTGCCCAGAATGAGTTCATCAGAATGGTGCAAAACTCGTCGAGCCTGGACGTAGCAAGGAAACATCTGTACGAGACCAAAGGAAAGTTTGTTGAGTTACGTTATCCACCCGGGTGCCTAAACCGAATGATTAGTCGAGCAGTAGGCATGAAGAAAGCTGGAGTATGGAAGGCAGACCACCGCCCCAAAAATAAGGAAGAGGAAGAAGGACCAAGAGTGGCACTTACATATATGGAAGGCGTCACAGACAAAGTTCAAGGTGTGCTTAGGAAAAATGGTTTTACATCGTACGTCAACAACGCAAAGGGCCTGAAGGATCACCTGATGAAAAAGCAAACCTATCCTGATGCCATCACAAGAAAAAGAAGTGAAGCCAGTGAGCAAGAAGATGAAGCCCTGAAGCACATTAAAAACACCCGTGAAGGCGTTTACCGAGTTCCATGTGGGGATTGTGATGCCGTTTATGTGGGAGAGACAAGAAAAGGTATTCGTACGAGAGTCAAGCAGCACATGGCAGACACCTGGAATGAAGTTGTAACGAATGGCATAGCAGTCCACCACAAGGAAACTAGGCACCAAATCAACTGGGAAGGCACTGTGATGCTCCTCAAGTCCAACTCTAACAATGATGTGCATCTGAGAAGCCGAGAATCCCTGGCTATTCAACACCACAGCCGAGAGAAGGCTGGGCTGATGAATATCCAGGGACCGTCAAACCCTAACATTCAGTTCCTGCTGAGAGGAGAGTTTAATAAGTTGCTGCGAGAGAAGTGGTGCACTGGCCTGCAAGTTAAGGAGGCTATGGCCTCGCGCCGCATTCCAACGGATGATAGCAGCAGACGAACGTTCACGACGAAGTAAGCGGTGATGTGGTAGCCTGATGAAGACAGTCGTTCTGAGCCCCTTTAACTCCAGAAAACCTGACTGTCGAAAATTTGCAAGGATATTGGAACGGTCAATATCCTTAACTTTGAAATCTAAGCGTAAAAAAACGTAAACAAAAATCTTTGCAAACGATCAGGTCGAATAACGGTGGACAGAAGGATCATACAGAGTTCGTACCATCACGGTTGAATGGATTTCAAGGACTTGTAAGGACTTTTTTAAAGGACCTCTAAGGACTTTTACTGGACACTGCTGAGAAGAGCTGCTCCCCACTTGCGTAAAATTTCCTTCTCACGAAGAAACTAGTAAAGGACACTATTACAGGTATAATTTTGTATAGTTATTTTCGGTTGGCTTATATTGAAAATTGTCTCCAATTTCAAGTTATATCCTAGATAACGATACAAAAGTTCCAAGGCGTTCGCCAAAGAAGTTTGCTCTTAGCTTGTTCCCAGTCTCTCTAAGGACAAGAAAAAAAAAATACCCGACAATATCACGCAATACTAAACAATTCGCAGACAAAAAAAATAGGGTGCGTTGAATCAGACTGTGGAAAGCCTGCCCACCCAAATATGCTTTCTAATACGTACATAATACCCACTTTATACTCTGCCGTGCCAAACATTGGCATTCTTGGTCAAATAGAGTAACGCCAAATTAATGTATCGTGCTAACTGTAGTCACTGCCATTTAAAATGGGGATTGGAAAATAGGCAACCGCCTACTACAGTGAAAATTCATTGACATAATGAGAATTAATACACTTTTTCCACCAAAGCAAACCAAACCAAACGGGGCCAACATACACTGAAATAGATAGTATAGTACATCCGAAGCTGACCAAAAAACTGGAAGACGAGTGGAAGCAGCGAGCCAGACTAAAATATAAAGATCAGTGGTCTGGGAATGAGACGCCATTTTTAAACACCGGAGACAACATGTAGTTTTTATCGGTATCGACGCAAGTAAACACTCAGATGAAGGAGATCGGATTATCTCCGAAAATTTATTGATAAGTCTATTTGTGCAAGAGTGGTGGAAAAAGTGTATTAATTCTCATTATGTTAAAATGGAGAAGCTAACCTGAACAAAACTTATTAAAACGATTACAATGATTGCTTGGTAGGTACTGTAAAAGTTAATCCACCCAAAACCAAAACTGGTAGAAAAACCCGCCAAGTTTCCAAAAACGGTCGGCCTTTGAAGGCAGTGATATCATTCCACCAGGGAAAGGCCGCCAAGGTTAATCCTATTAGCCAAGTTAATCTCACATATTAATAGTTCGAAAGTTAAATGAAAACTAGAAGATTGCTACTAGCGGTAGCAATCTTCAAGTTTTCATTTAACGTCCAAAGTATTATTCGGTGCGATTAACTTGGCTAATAGGATTAACCTTGGCGGCCTTTCCCTGGTGGAATGATATCACTGCCTTCAAAGGCCGACCGTTTTTGGAAACTTGGCGGGTTTTTCTACCAGTTTTGGTTTTGGGTGGATATCACAACTTTCATAGGACTGTGAACGTACATAAGATTACACCGTCTGTTTAGGATGCTTCAATCTCATTTCTGCACACACTGACTAACAATCGCTGATTTCGTTCGCTTCGCTCACTCAATCAGCGCATCCCCTTCAGTTGTTTTGTTTATCCCTGCAACTTGCCCTTAATTTTTCAAGATTTCGTTCACATTTAGTCATGCAGAAATACCCGAATGTCGCTGTTACTAAAACAGCAAAATGCGAAGCATTTTTTGGGGGGTTATTAACAAAAAAACCCATTAGCTCGTGTATGCTCGTATTGTTGCGTAACCATCATCTAACGTGCATCCCTTTATTCTTACGCAATCCACGGCAACGTTAATGTTTCTTTATTTTGTCCTTCGTTACAGTTCAGTTTTTAGTTCGTCCAGGCTTTTACAATAAATCTAAGGACCAGTCTTGATTGTTGAAGCCATTGTTGCTTAAAATCCTTGGTTGCAAGTTGGAAAAGAAACGAAATTTAAATTCGCCGGTGGCAAATTTCAAAACCCTCCCACGCATTTGTCCTGACCCCTACAACCCCCAAACCAACAAAAGGACCATCCTCAGATCACCAAGCATCCGTGTGCAAAAATTCAGGTACGTAGGCCTTCGCAATTTTGCGCTAGCCATGAGCAAAAAGTCTATGGGATTTAACATGGGAAAAATCTTATTAGCTAGCTAGACAGTAACATAAAAACAACGTTATTGACGCATCTTTTTCTCTATGATTGGTGGACACTCATCCTTTAAATTTTAGATATTAACTTTTCACACTGCCATGCAACGATTTTCAAGATTTCTGAATGAAACTGCACTTTATGAATGCAAGCGTGAAGAAGTTAGGGGTTCAACATCCAATTGATTTTTTGCGAACCAATGCTTGCATTGGGGACAGGTTTGGGCAGCGGCATGGGGAACAACCCCCCCCCCCCACAACTGCGTAGGGGGATTATTTGTGCAAGGTGACCTACTTTGCTTTGCCCTATCCCCGCTTTTGCGGGATGTCACTTGTGCGTCTTGCTTAGTGCTGCTTGCATGCTCATTTTTCGCTCGATTTTCGCCCAGTTTTCCACTGTGTTTTTCGTGAATCTACGAACTTTTAATTATTGCTGTGATCATGGGGAAACCACGGGAAAAGACGAGTCAGCGAGGTCGGCTGTTAAAACGCAAACAAACCGGCAATCTGGATCCAAGCAATCCGGCCAACTGGACAATGCAAGATATAAAGGCCAAGCTGGCCAGACAAGGAATTCGGGCCCCAGCTTCTTTTAGTCGTGCGGCGATGCTTCAGCTTTTTTAAAGAAAACGAAGTTAACGACGATACTACAAGGCAGCAGTACGTTAACGAAAACGCGATTAACCAGCAAGCAGTTCTTGGCGAGCAGGAACAAGATGTCGACGCACACAACGACAATTTGGATGCACGTGGTCGCTCCCCCACGCCAAACTGTACCACGACAAGGAAGTCTGCAAATGCTGCTGCTGCTGCAAGTAATGACGCTGTGTTAGCTCGGATGATGCAGGATTTCGATGTAATGAAAGCGAAATTGGAATCATTGCAGCAACGTGAAGCCCTTTTTGTTCCCGGGAATGGCGGTCCTTCAGCATCGATGGCAAGCAACTATGACGTCATCGCTGGCGCCGCGCCCTTCAACGCGGGACGACAGCAGCTGTCTTTCCCGCTTGGATCGTGTACGCTTAGCGCGGCTTACGAGATCAAGCGACGGCGGCCAATGCTTTCCAGTGAAGTACTTCACATTTTTCTTCGGCTACAAGGACTACTGCCGGCTTCGGTTCGGGGATCGCCGCCGATTTAGTTGCACACGTGTACAGTATTAGTTGTCAACTTCGGAAAGATATTGTAGAAGGTAAGGATGTAAATTTGACTCTGCTGCTGCTTCCCCAAAATCAAGCTGCCATGCCGAACGCTTCAAGGTCACTTCTCACGTCCGACGGTGTTGTCATTAATTTGAAGGAAACCGATGCCCGTCTACAACGCCCACTAACAGTGGAGGAATTTTCATTAGCATTTATTATTTACAAATCAGTAATGTGCGACGGTTTCCCGCATCGACATAAGGAACTTGACTTATATTTGCGCCACATTTTGGAAATGGCACATAGTTTTGGTGGTAGTTCTTTTTACCAATACCACCTTCGTTTTTCTTCTAAAGCTGCGGCCATTCTACAACAGTCGGGGATTGCTGTCGACTGGAGTATTATGGACAGTGTCATTTTTAACTTAATTTTCGCTGGACACAAGGTTTTAGCGTGTACGGTATGCAATAGTGTGGCCCACCCAGCTCCACTTTGCCCTCTGATGGCCCAGCCCCAAGCAGGACATCTCGCCAGCAGACTTCAGCGAATGGGTAAGCCAAACCTCAAGGAGTCACCGGATATGTCTGGTAAGGACAGGTTGGGCCGCCGCCGTGTTTATTTTAATGGTAACGAAATGTGCAACAATTTTAACACGTTGAGAGGTTGTGTACGAAAAGAGTGTGCATTCGCGCATACAGTATTTGCTCTTCTTGTCAGGGAAACCATGCGGCCACTGCCTGTCGTGCAAGTTCTACTGCAACTAAGTCAACCCCTACTGCATGACTACCTGTTGCCCCACCCCGCTTTGTGACATCCACCCCCATTGACGTCGATGCTCTACAAACCGAACTTTCGCCCCATCCTGACCGAGCTGCTGTCGATGCACTGCTAAACGGCCTGAGGAACGGTTTTCATACCGGTGTCGAGTGCATGCCATCGACCACCCTGGAATGTCGCAACTTCTTGTCTGCGAGGCAAGAGCCTCATGTCGTCAAGGAACTGATTGCCGCTGAAGTTGCCAGGGGATACGTGATAGGTCCTTTTTCTGTGCCTCCTTTTCCAACTTACCGGGTTAACCCGATGGGTATTCCTACGGGGAAATATTCGGGCACGAAACGTTTAATCGTCGATCTTTCTTCACCACATGACGATCCTGACAACCCCAGCATCAATGAACTGATTGACAAGCAGAAGCACTCACTCTCTTACACCAGAGTTGACGATGCCATCCGCATTATCTCCACAGTTGGAAAAAATGCTATGTTATGCAAAGCGGATATAACTGATGCTTTCAAGCTGCTGCCAATCCTTTCAGAATTGTGGCACTTACATGGCATCAAGTGAGAAAACCATTGTTTTTTCTTTGTGCGGCTCGTGTTTGGGTCACGTTCCAGTCCTAAGCTGTTTGATATGCTGGCTGCCGCCCTGTGTTGGATTCTGCAGCATAACTACGGCATCACGAATCTTTTGTATCTTTTGGATGACTTCTTAACGATCGATGCTACGGAGTGTGACGGCCTCCGCACCATGTCACTGTTAACGCATGTTTTCAAGAAGTTACGAATTCCACAGTCTCCGGCTAAGACCATCGGCCCTGTCTCAACGTTGGAATTCCTCGGCATAGTGCTTGATGCTGGTAAGATGGAAGCCCGCTTACCAGAGGATAAGAGGACCCGCATTGGCAAGCTCTTGACGACATTTTGCAAAAAGAAATGTATGAAGCGGGAGCTTCTGAGTCTTCTGGGCCACTTGAACTTTGCGTTGGGGGTTATACCAGCTGGTAGGTCCTTCGTCATTCACTTGCTGACTCTGGCTAATACTGTGCGTGGTCTGCATCATTTCATTTCGTTATCTAAGGACTGTCGACGAGAGCTTTTGTTTTGGGGCTCTCTCCTTTCTTCCTGGAACGGGGTGTCACTTTTTCAAGTCTGCGGGACGAAATGTGTGTGTGCTCTAGGTGTTTTCATTGATTTGGACTTCAATGGTGGTTTCAGGTGTGCTTTCAACGGAAGCTTATGCGAGGGCAACTGGCCTGAAGAAATGGAGCCACATTTGGTTCGTGACCATCTTTCTTCTTGTCAGGAGGTATACGCTAGGGATGTGCGATACTCGAAAAATTCGAGCCGAGCCGAGTATGAAACCTTTACTCGAACTCGGCTCGCTGTTCGCGTCCATACTCGAAAAACTCGAATCCGGCAAAAATGCGATAACTTCGTCAATTTTTGATCGATTTTGACATTCCAACATACCAAATCGATCGTCTCGACGAGAGCTTTCCAGTGGTGCAGAGTAAAAGTCAATAACTGAAACTATTTTTAAGTTATATCCTTAAAACTGAAAGACCATGAACCACACAGTCAGCTAAGCACCATCTTTGTTCTTTTTATCTTAACAAATTAAAGAGAAACTAGCAAACAAAACATTTCCATCAAATACTCGAACTCGGCTCGATACTCGATTCTTCTGTTGCAAACTCGGCTCGACTCGGCTCGAATTAAAAATGTTCTACTCGCACATCCCTAGTATACGCGATTGTTGTTTGCGCGATTCTGTGGGGTAGGATGTGGGAACGACTTAAGATAGCTTTCCACTGCTCGGGCATCATGGCGGAGAGAGGTATTACCAAAGGGCGCTCCTCCTTTCCGCTGTTGATGCAGCTGTTGCGGTGTTTGACCTGGTGCGCTCTGCATGGTAGCTTCTCAACGGTGGTCTGGAAACGAGCAGCTGATTCGATCACGACTGACGATTCTCACTCCTTGTTTCAGATGGACTTTTGGCAACATCAACCCAACTGGGCAGGTCTTCGCAAGGCAGATTGTCCAACCTTCCCGCAAGTTGTGATGCTTTAGTGGAGACAGTCGACGAGTTATTTCTACGTTCTTTATCTCCAAGTACGAGAAGTGCCTATAATACTGGATTCCAGCTCTACTGCTCCTTTTTAGCACTCCACAATCTACGGGGATCGTCACGGCTCGTGCCCGTTTCTGAACAATTGTTGATTCTGTTCGTCGCTTTCCGCCATCGGATGGGAGGGCTGCGGCACGGAACTATTAAATTGTATTTGTGTGGGGTGCGCTTCTGTTTTATTAGAGCGGAGTTTTCCAATCCTTTGTGCGACGGTACTGGGGTGCCATACCCTGGTCTTGCTTCGGTGATGAGAGCCATAAAACGAACTGTTAAGCTGCCGTCTCGTCCCCGATTGCCAATTACTGCACACTTGCTACGTCGTTTGGTGGCACTCTTGTGTAGCGGCGTATTTTCACCTTACGTAGATCTTCTTCTCGAAACAGCTTGCGTGACAGCCTTTTTTGGTTTCCTGCGCTGTGGCGAATTTACTGTCACTTCGGCCTATGTTTCAGACTTTTGTCTCTCTTTCTCCAACGTGGAAATAAACCACAATATGTCGACAGCCACTGTTCTGATTTGTGCCTCCAAGACTGACCCTTTTAGGAGGGGTGTTAAGATTCAGCTTTTTTGTACAGGTGCCGACATTTGCCCAGTCAAGGCACTTGGCGTCTTTCGCGAACTTCGCCTACGCCTAGGAGCTTCACAGACTGATCCTTTCTTCTTGGACGATGCTGGCCACGCTATGACCAGAACTTTCTTCGTTGCGAAACTGAAGCAGCTTTGCACTCGCTTAGGCCTTAACAGTGCACTTTACAATGGGCATTCGTTTCGGATCGGGGCAGCAACGTCTGCAGCGGATGCCCATATCGCCGACCACCTAATCCAGACACTCGGTAGGTGGACCTCGAACTGTTATACATGCTACATTCACACACCGGCTTCTACCCTGCAGTCTGCACATGTTCGGATGTTGGCCCGGTGAAGTTTTGCCCTTGGTTTCGCCAAGATAGTGGTGTTGTGCCTTATTTCGTGCTTTTTTTTAATATATATATATATATTCTATTTTGTGCTTTGTGTTTCGTTTGGGTCCATGGAGTGGAGGACCCCCTGTGCTGCATGGCCCTGCTTCCTTTGTGGTTTGTGCTTCCGTAGTGGGCTGATGTGCCTTTTTGTGCTTGTGCGGAGCGTGCCTGTTAGTTTGGTGTTGCCGTGATGAGCCGCCGCCTATTATGCAGCATAGGCATGTGTCTTAGTGCGCGCTTCTACTTCTTCGTGGCTTGTGAGATCGACGCTGAGTGGTTTGCGGTTTCTATATAGCCTTGGTGCTTCAGAGCCAACTGTAGTGCCTGCGGGCAGTCTACTTGTGCTTTCTTGCGTTATGTATATGTATTTCTTTTTTTTAGCCTTTTGTTTTTATATTTTTTATTTTTGATGTTGTAGGCTATTCCCTTCTGCTGGGGTGGTTTTCATTTTTTATGCGGCTTCTTCTTTCTCTGATTTTTTGCGTGCGTTTTTGGCTGGACCTGGACCCGCCTCCCGTCTCTCCCCCCCCCCACCACTTTTATTTCCTTTCCTCTTCCTTTGGGGGCCCTCACCCTTTCGGGGCTCGTTTGCCTGCCGCGCAGTTGCACGACCCCCATCCGGCCCCCAAGCACCCACTTGACTTCACTGCTCCTGGGCACTGGCTGCAGGTAGCAGCACTGCCTCACCCAGTCTGCCCCTCTGTGGACCGTGACCGCTCGGATGGGCCGCGCTTGGCCCCGCCGGACAAGGGCACTTCGTAAGGGGCAACCCCAGGTTCGCCATTTTTATGTACGGTGTATTTTGCCCAATAAAGTGTTTTAACTTTTTCCCTTGCGTTGGTGTTCTTCATGCCGCTGCGTAAATTGCGAACCAGTGCTTGCATTGTGGACAGGTTTGGGCAGCGGCATGGGGAACAACCCTCCCCCCCCCAACTGCATTGGGGGATTATTTGTGCAAGGTGACCTACTTTGCTTTGCCCTATCCCCGCTTTTGCGGGATGTCACTTGTGCGTCTTGCTTAGTGCCGCTTGCATGCTCATTTTTCACCCTCCCACCCACCCAGGTGGCAGCGCCCCTGTCGTGGGCCGCGGTGAGGGAGAGGTTCGCCTCTGCCGATGCGCTCCGGGGTCCTGAACCTGCCGCGCAGTTGCACGACCCCCGTCCGGCCCCCAAGCACCCACTTGACTTCACTACTCCTGGGCACTTGCTGCAGGTAGCAGCGCTGCCTCACCCAGTCTGCCCCTCTGTGGACCGTGACCGCTCGGGTGGGCCGCGCTTGGCCCCGCCGGACAAGGGCACTTCGTAAGGGGCAACCCCAGGTTCGCCATTTTTATGTATGGTGTATTTTGCTCAATAAAGTGTTTTAACTTTTTCCCTTGCGTTGGTGTTCTTCATGCCGCTGCGTAAAAAGAAAATAAATTTGAAATGATATATAAACAAAAATGCCGGCAGAGGCTTTATTCAATTGGTATGGAAATTAAAAGAAGGACTTGCAAGGACTAAGTACTGCATTTTCAGTTTTTCAAGGACTTGTAAGGCCTTACAAATGGTAAAATTAAAAATAAGAACTTATAAGGTTTGTAAGCACTGGTACAAACCCTAATCATATTACTTAAGGGGATCAGAGTACTCGCTTGGCGGCCACGAAGGGACCGATGCGGTACAGTTCATCCGCGTGGGCGTGGGAAGATAATGAGATGTGAACACTATCGGGCATCTCCATGAAGCGGCTTCCATGATGTCTGTAAGGGAACGTTACTGTGGTGAGCCAGGAGGTGGAGAAAGCACGGAGTTCGTGAAAATGGTTCCCTTCTCTAGTAACAGCAAAAACCTGATTACTGGAAGGTTTCTTGGGAGTGTCGATCACGAGACTAAGAAGATGAGGGAACAACGCTGCTCATGGCCAATTTGGTGGGATTAGCAGAAACAGGCTCTGACACAGGGATATCTTTTGGAGCATCCGTGGAAGCAGTTTGAATGGAGGAATCAGGTAGGTGTAAAGGTTCGTCCAAGGGGAAGGTTAGTGCATCTACTACTGTGGCTTGATCAACTGGGACTGGACTGATGAGTGGGGAAGTCTAGCATTGTGCCTCGTGGCGAATTGGTCGATCATTGGGTTGCCCAGAAGAGGTATTCGCAGATGGATTTCATTAAGAGTCCACTCTCCTGTTGGAAGTTTCTGGTAAGAGAGAGTGTGCAATCACATTCCTGTTGCCTGGGGATATGGAGTGGCAGGATGGTTGTGTTAAGTTTTACGCAGAGATGAAAGATTGATGAGGTTACTATGTGAAGTTCGCGATATCTCGTGTCTCCTTCTTTCCGGATGTAGGCAACTGCTGTTGTGTTTTCCGCTTTTATTTGGACGACTTTCCCTTTGAATAGGTGTGGAAAGTGGTGCAGGGCCTTGAATACAGCTTTCAATTCTAGGACATTAATATGGTCCTGATCTTGGTTTGACCATTGTCCTGATGTTTCGTGGTGAGCTATGTGTGCTCCACAGCCTTCTAGGAAGGTGTCGAGTAATAATAAAAGATCCGGAAGAGGCTCATGGAGTGGGACAGACTGAGAGTGTTGGGGCGTCTGACCACCAGAGAAAGGTTTCTATTGGGAAGTACCTGTCTGTTGGGAGAATTTGGTTTGGTTGTTCTGGTTGATTTCCCAATGCGTCCATGAGGTAATGGTGGAGAGGTCTGGTCATCCATCTCCCGTAGGGGACAAGATTCGCCATGGAGTCCATTTTGCCGATTAGGGAGTTTAGTTCAGTTTAGTTCCTTGAGAGTGAGATGAGGTTGTTGACAAAAGGATCGTGCTTACTGTACGATGTCTTCCATCCTGTCGTGTGACGTCATCACTGCTGCAGATTTTGGTTGAAGGAGACTCCTAGGAAGATGAAATCTTGGGCTGGGATGAGTCTCGATTTCTTGATGTTTACACCGAAGCCTAGCAGGTTGAGCAAGGAGATCGTAAAGTTTTGGTTGGCACAGAGCTCTTCTAGGTTTGGGTTGTTCAATAACCAGTCATCTAGGTAGGCACTTGGTGCTTTGTTTTGGAGGTGTGCGAACACTTGCTTTAGTACCAGAGTGAATATTCTGGGTACTACATTTAGGCCAAATGGGAGGCATTGAAACTCATAAATCTTATTGTTGAACATGATGCGTGTTGTTGGACTGACACATGTGGTGGGACGTGAAGGTATGTGTCTTCCAGGTCTATGGAGATTGTCCAGTAGTCTCTCATCAAAGATTAGCGGGTGGAATAAAGTTTTTTCCATTTTAAAATGACCCTTGTCCATGTACTGTTTGAGAGGTTTCAGATTGAAGATTCATCTCTCACCGCCCGATTTCTTAGGGTATAGGAAGGTTGAGCTGTCAGGGAGGGGTTAGAGCCAGTGATGGTTGTAAAGAATGTTGGACAGAATCCGTGTTGAATGATCAAGAGGATTTGTTGATTGAACGTTATGTTTTCCCAGGCTGGGAGGAAGTGTCGAAGGCATGCTCCCACTGGAAATTCGAAAGGCAGTGTGGCATCATTGGTAATTGCTGCGAGACTTGCTTTTTAATCCTGGAGTGGAGTAGTGGCTCCGTCTATCCAGTGTGGTACCTCTGTTGTTGTGTCCTTTTTTGTTGTAAGGCTTAGAACAAAAGGGCTGGTTGTTGTCGGGACGGCGAATGTGAATAACTTCCGGGTTGGCTGGATATAATTTGATTTTGGGATCAGTTGCCCTTGTGGCCCTAGTTATGAAACTGTTGGAAAGGTTTGAAGAAGGTTTTCTGCTGTTGCTTTTGGTTGATGTGTTTCGGTTTCCTTGAGACTTCAAGATGTGGTGCTAGTTTCAAGATCAATCCGCGAAAGAGGATGTCTGATTTGTGGATAGGTTAATTGTAGGGATCGACCGAGTCCGGATATATCCGTATCCGGCGAGATCCGGATCCGGCAATTATATTGAGCCGGATACCGGTTGCAACACAACCAGAACATTGTCGCCGCAAACATGTTGCTTGCCTCGGTAAAATAAATCGTAGTAAAATAACTAAGCGATCTAGGGTTATTAAAAAACGAAAATTTTAACTAGTGAAAATTAGTTTTTACTTACCTAAAATACTTACCTTCAGTAATTATGCTAAAACCACCTTTTTACGCTATTTACTGCTCGCTTATGAACTAAAAACACCATTTTTTACGTTCACCTTAAGCTTTTCTCCACTGCCGCCAGGCGGCGCTGCACGTCCTTACCGACGTCAGCGCCCCCACCAGTCCAACCGCATCACTTTTTCACGGGCACTCCGGTTCAGTGATTGCGGGGAGGCGGGCGGGTCCTTACTGAAGGTAAGTATTTTAGGTAAGTAAAAACTAATTTTCACTAGTTAAAATTTTCGTTTCTTACTTCCTGCAAATACTTACCTTCAGTAATTATGCTGAATTTGTCAGACAGGAGGCGGGAATCACCACCCCAACCAGGAACCCCGGAGAACAAGCTTACTAAACCACACACACACTGCCACCAAAACCCTAATAAAGAACCAAAAGGCGACCAACCCACCAGGACCAGGTATCCAGCGATGCCAAGGCCTCGTAGAGAGGCCCATGGTCCACAACCAACAGCCGGGTGAGTTAGCCCACGCCTGGCAGTACCTCCACCTCATCTTTGAGAACCTAGCTCAGGAACACGGCACACAAGCCCAGAAAACCGGCTCGCTCCATTAGAATTGCATTAATGGAGCACAGCCAGAATAACACTGAAATAAGGCACACCGACTCGGGCTTCACCCCCAGAAAGCCTGGCCAGCAACAACATGGCTTGCACCACAGATCCGCCCGCCCCAGGCCACTCGGGACCCTCAAGGAAGTACGCACAAACAGGGGCAGGCGGCGCAGGGAGCACGCTGCTACTGCTACGTCCAGCGGCGTCCCGCACCAAGAGTGTAAGAAATGTCCGCGCTACTCCAGCGAAATCCTAAACCTACAATTACCGTATTGTTTCAAAGCAGGTCCAGAAGAAATACTGAAGTACAACTGTACATGTAATAGCGACATTTCGAAAGGTACAACACTTGACCACATGGCTTAAAACAAACATGACGTAAACAACAAGACTGCAGTTTGCATCCCTTGCTGCCCACGTCAACCCCAGAACGCGAGTGAGCGGTCGCTCCGTCCGAAACCGGAAGGTATCTTCCCACTAGGCTAAAGTGCCTGATCAGCCAGATACAATTCTCCAGGCACGCACAATGCATAACCACCGACCAGGCTTCCAAACACTCTTTCCTGAATTGGGGAAAGTACATTTCAGTTTCAGGCCTTTAACACTACCTTGACATATTAAACAACGACATGAACACTGTAAAACCTCTGCTGGGAAGAACCATTCATAGTTAGGCTATGACAACGAACACACTCTCCCATCCGTCTCATGCAAACACAATGCTACAGAAGGTAAAACATTACTTATGAGTCACAATTATAGAATGCCGCTGAACATAGCCTATTCAACCGCCCTGGATTCAGCCATTCCGACAACATGTCTGCACCATTAAGTGCAGACGGCACGTTATATAACCAGAAATATAGCTTTCGTAGCCAATCCCCCAAAAACATACATTTAATGGCAATGTGCTTTGACCTCAAGATTCTCACCTCATACCTAGTAAAGTGGATGGCAGAATGGGAGCCACAGTACAATGAAGGTGTTGTAGCCAACGGTGCCAATACCGAATGTGACATGCACTGTGTAGCCAGGCCAACACTCCTACAGCCGGAAACAGTGCAATGAATTCCGCCTCCATTGTACTGAGGCACACCATACCCTGCTGTCACAGCCCCAAAAAACAGGCACTCTACCCAAAAATACAAAGTGCCCACCGAAACTACGCCGGTCGACTCTATCGGCTGCCCAAGATGCAGCTACACATGCACACGAATCAGATCACGTGACACTTGAAAGAACAATAGCATAATGTTTCGTACTGACAGTACATAAGTATCGCAGTATGGTCAACAATAAGCGAATATGAATGGACGTAAAGGCATAGGTATATTGGGACAATATTATAACACCCAAAGAATATCAGGCCTTGGTCCAGAAGCTCCATACAACAACTTCCTACTAGTGACCTGTATGGGAAATGTACAATTGTCTCATCTTCGTCACGCCTCGTTTGAACACCAGTACCTGCAGACATGAACTGGCACACGCACCGTACACGTTTCATCGACGTTATACCTCTCCGTGAGTTGTGCAAAGTAAGATTTGATGAATTACTGTCATGCCATCAATTCTTAGGAAGGCAACACCCAATAGGTTTTTTTTTTTTTTTTTTTTTTACTTTGAAAGACGAGAGTTCGAATTCGGATTCAAGCCACGTTACTACATTCGCTCTAAGAGTTACGATTCTGGCTAACAAAAGCAAACATCCACATAAAACTGCATCTAAACCAAAATGAAAAACAGATCAAGTCCCAAGAACTGAGAAAATCCCATCATCACTAATGGCTTTTCAAGTTCTTCCCCTCACAGTCACCCACTTTGGTGAAGACCATATACGGCTGTTTGCAATAGCCACACAGTACCATGGTGAACCCCAGGTTTGAATCCTATGGGGATTTTCACGAAGGTTTCGCAATCCAACGTACCACACACTGGATATCCAAATCAACATTTGTTTACTTCAGAATGGATACCATAATACATAAAAGACTCTAACCTAAAACAAAATTCACACTGGGCTGAATACTCCATCAAAATCCACACCGCTTGCTTGACAAAACCCCCGAGCTACTAGTCGGGAGCGGAAACGCCTAACGCTTCCGTCGGTATTCTTCTACCTTGTATATCCATTTACATCCCCACTTCCATACCAATAGTTACATTAACCTCTATGTACCCCTCTTGTCTTAAAGGACGTAACGTCGTCTCCCATGGACCGTTCCCACTTGTGAGGACAGGCAATGGCTTCTGCATAGATAATTGGCCCAACAATACACACGTATGCCGCAGCATCACAGAATCAACAGGACTATCCTGCCCACTAGTGGATACAGTTCCGAAAACAGGTGTTCGTCTACCCCTAAAACCGAACAGTGGTTCAAACTGACATCCCCGTTCTACACAATATTATTTGACATCATTAACACTGCAGAACATAATTCCATCTGGGGTGTGATAGTACACATCCAACCTACCTACCCTTTGCCCCGTCTGACGGACTACTACGTCCCTACACCAATACTGAAAATCTAAAGGAGCCAATTTGGGGGAGGAGCCTACACTATTACTACGAATGAATGGTCGAGGAGGAACTTTTTCAATGGTTAGTGGGCCCTCAGTCATAACTTCTGCTTCTACCCTAGAATTACCATCCGATTCTGACACCGTACCCGAACTAAGTCCCATCCCACGGTTAAACGTAGTTGCACTTAGACTGGGTTTGGGCACACTCTGAGGCCTATACTGCAAGGACCACCTCCCTTCCCCATAACTAAACCTCACCAACCGTTACATGTTTAGTTTCAATGACCAAGTAAGTATGGGGATTCCACTCTATATCCTACTGTCTACCGCATAGCCAATGAATACCCCCTCCCAGCTTTAACGTCAAGGGTATCCCTTCCCGGCTCATGGAAGAGTACCTAACACAATGCACCAGGTCTTCGTAATGTCTGACTGATACACCTCGAACAAACAAAAACGTACAAGGGACCCTAAAGCCTAAGTATGAGTGAGGGCACCTATGCTTCAGGTAGGTGAACGTACATACAAATTCTACCCAAGATTGCGTGGCAGAGACGTCTCGTGAAGTATTGCACGTACCCCTTCTAACAACGTGCGGTTAAATCGCCTAGCGATTCCAGCCATAGCTGGTGAGTAGGCATTGGTTCGCTGATATCTGATACCCAACCTACATATATAATCACAAAATTCCGTACCTCAGTCCGTGCGAACATTTACAAAGTTGAAGCTAAATTGTCTTTCCCTCCTGGCACGAAAGTCAACAACGTTTGAAACACATCGCTTCCCTTAGCGATGGGAAACACCCCAGCATAACGAGAATAATCAAGTAAAGTAAGCACATATCTACAATTACCCAAGGATACCGTGCGACTTGGGCCCCAAACATCCGTGTGAAGGAGCTCGAGGGGCTTCTTACTCTGCAAAGCACCAATACCCTTAAAACTGGTCCTAGTCGATTTGGTTACCTTGCAGACCTCACACTGAGGAGAGTTAGGCTTCACTCACTAGTATCCATGTACCACCTTGGAGTTATGGAAATGTATTGGGCCCAATTTACGCTGATGACCGAGCCTCGAGTGTCAGGTTTCCACAGAAACCGACTTAATTGGATATAACTTCAACACGTACTTTAAAGTCCCCCTTCTGATTCCTACTTAAGCCAAGGGAACTCATACTCGAACCAGATGAACAAACTCCAGTTCCATTCACATGTTTTGGTTTGACCTTAAGAGGCAACAATGCATACACAATAAAACTTGTTTGCGATTTGCAAGAAAAAATTGGGCATAGTGGCCCCGTGCGACCGCATATAGCGGCCAGACCCCAAAGGGCATCAGATTCACCCCCCCACTCAGCCTAAGGACCCAAGGAAGAGAAGACAGTCGAAGGCAAAAGGAGGGGGGAGAGCCCTACTTCAAACCCATAGTACTAACCGTCCAAGTTGCCAAACTCCAGTGAGACCATGTCTTGATGCACACCGCAGGAGCCAACGCAGCTGCCATTCCAGGACCAAAGAAATGTAGAGGCAATAACGATTAATGTAAACATACCCTAACATATCATAAACACATAGGCCTATGGGCAAACGCCCATGGAGACACTTACCATACCATTGGCGACACAATGCTCACCGGCGACATGTGACACCCTTAACGTGACAACTGGCAACAGAACGGCGACAATGTGTCCCGCTGCGTCAGCGTCATAATAGCTACTTACCCTGGTGACAACTGGCTACAGAACGGCGACGATGTGTCCCGCTGCGTCAGCGTCATACAGCT
Organism: Lithobius niger; assembly: GCA_023313725.1. Lineage (NCBI taxonomy): Eukaryota > Metazoa > Arthropoda > Chilopoda > Lithobiomorpha > Lithobiidae > Lithobius > Lithobius niger. Next base: position 17,637 of record JAHWFP010007219.1, read on the forward strand.
ATTTTCCCTGGCGACAACTGGCTACAGAACGGCGACAATGTGTCCCGCTGCGTCAGCGTCATAACAGCTACTTACCCTGGTGACAACTGGCCACAGAACGGCGACGATGTGTCCCGCTGTGTCAGCGTCATACAGCTACTTTTCCTGGAGACAACTGGCTACAGGACGGCGACAATTTGTCCCGCTGCATCAGCGTCTAGTAGCTACTGAGTGTCGCCGATGGTGCTACACACGTGTTGCCAGTGGCGACAGCGTGGGTCCGGTTAAAAACCGGCTTCAATTTGCACCCCTCGGCTCAACCAGCATTGCAATTATGTCCAAACGCGGCACTTGCAACTTTTTTTTTTTTTTTTTTTTTTTTTTGCTGGGATAGTCGGACCACGGACAGCGCCCGTGGCCGGCTTTTTACTACTCAGTGTAGGATCCGCACCGCTATTTTCCCCACCAGGAGCGGTCATCCTATTCATCCACTCAAAACTACTGGTTTTCAACTTACCGCCACTGTCGGTCACTCACCTAACGCCCGCCATCGGATCGGCACGGACCTGCCTTGCGGGACGGTGACAACTCCACTGGCTCACTCTACAAATCACCATCTGCATGAAAAAAAAATGATATTTCAACACGAACAACATCCCGGGGAAGAACGGGAGGCAACGACGCCTCCGTAACCACGAATCACAAAGGCTTCATTCTCGGCCGCCATCTTGCCCTCGGCCACGACGGCCGACCAAAACACACCGCCGGCATGGCCGTATCCATTAAGCCTACCGTCTACCGACCGTTGCCGAGCTTCGATCCTGTTCCCACCGTGCTGCTTTCCAATAAGCCGCTCGTCGGATCCACTTCTTGACATCGAAGTCCGTTGTTGTAGTCCATAATACGCGTTGGTTAATTCGCGAAGCACGCAGTAAAAACTCGCACAACCATCCACGATGGGAGTGCTCGAAAAGTGATGCGGTTGGACTGGTGGGGGCGCTGACGTCGGTAAGGACGTGCAGCGCCGCCTGGCGGCAGTGGAGAAAAGCTTAAGGTGAACGTAAAAAATGGTGTTTTTAGTTCATAAGCGAGCAGTAAATAGCGTAAAAAGGTGGTTTTAGCATAATTACTGAAGGTAAGTATTTGCAGGAAGTAAGAAACTGCAGACGTAATAATTACAGTGTAAATTATTGCACAAAAATATACTTGGGACAATCGTATTAAGTTTTCATAACTTTAAAAAAAAAGTTGAAGTTCGACTATGTAAATCCAATTTACGAAAATATTCACCTTCCGTTGCAGTACATGGGAGACCTTAAAACGATAACTGTCATGGTTGCCTTCCCCAAGGCTGTTGCCATGACACTAACCAGGCCTCTCCTGCATTGCCCTCAGCCTGGATGCGTCTCTCTATGAAGCCCCTAAGGGTAATCTTTGGTTTCTAAGGAGTCGAAGCAAGGAGCCTTGGCACGTGTGTGCTGGCTCAAGAGATGTAATGCCCCATGATCTTATTAAACCCACATGTTAATATCATCATCGGCTGTTGATTCGAACAATTCGTCATGTTCACACATCCGGGCACCAGGTGAATATGACAATTTTGGCACCCGAAGCAGGTCTGGAAATTATTTTCAAAAATTTGGATGGATCTCTGGAAATCAAGAAATCGGCGGCAATGATGGCGTCACTAGCAACGGCAGTTGTGAGTATAGACGAACTTTGCAAAATGCAGGACATTGTCGGAAGATTTCGTGAATGAGGATTGCTTGTGTAGACGTTTCTCATGAACTGTGAGCGTTTGAAAACTGTATTACGTTGTTGATTTTCGAATTGCACGTACCGGTCCAACTGGGAGTCGAGCGGCAACGACGCCTCCGGCAGTTACGGTAACGGCAAAGTTGATCCACGTAATTATTTGTATTTCAAGGCGTCACAAACGCATGACAGGTACTCACCAAGCACTACTACCTTTGAAATTCATGGTAAGAGCGTACTGTTGATTGTTTTGCAAGCGGCAATCGGCTAATTTGCGTTGAAAAATCGAAACAGCATGCGTTGTCAAGTAAGATACCCGCAAGGCGTTACCTTAGCAACAAGAGCGGAAGCAAGATGGCGAAGGAGCAGTTTCCTGTCTT
>JAHWFP010007220.1:4411-20183 GCA_023313725.1 Lithobius niger
CCCCCCCCCAGGACGGCCTCTGCACAGACGACTCCTGTAACGGCGGATGCTACGACGGGGTAGGTGCTTGTAACATCGCCAGTCGCCTGGTGTAACTAGATCTTCTTACTATTACTTTTGGGTACTTTTTGGTTCAAACAAGCACAACAGCTACAGTCCCGGCGTAGGGAATGGAGCTACTCATGTCCTAATATTGTAGGCTAACTGTAATAATAAGCGGTAACGCTGCCACCAAGGTGGGAAAAGGCTAGCTAAGCTAAGTTTAAGAGAATTATCTTACATGTTAACTTCTAGCAAACAACGAGCGAATAAACTGACGGACGTTTAAGAAAAACTCCTGGTTTTTATTTTAAACAAACATGAATAAAAATATCGCACTACAATTACATTTGGTAACTTTACACCTAGTTTAGGTTATAGAATATAGGGGGAATTTACATTAAATTCGACACTAGAACCAACACGAGGTTCACGTAAAACAATTTCAAATAAAAAAAGTGAGATGCGTAGGCACAAGGGGATTTAACAAAGAGACCTCTAAATTATCAACAGCCTCGGCTGACTAATAAAAGTAGACCTGTTTTACAGTTTTGTTTCTACGTGTAACAGCAAAGCATTAAACCTCCCAGAGTTGCTGTTGATAAGTCAACTCCTTAAATTATAGAGCCGCAGCTACCTATAAAGTGGATCCGAGCGTTTAATCAATGGAAACCCCACGAAGATCAAACTGTCCTTTGTTTACTTTAAACTACGTTTAAAAAAACATTAAAAAAGCTGGTTTTTAGTAAGGGACCGTGAACCCTTAAATTACGGCCGCCAACGTCCGAAATGCCGTTTGGCTTGACGCACCATAAATTTACCTTCTAAAGCTACGAGGTTAAGTTTAAGATTTAAACTATAAATTTTGAAAGTAGATTCCAAAAAATAAACTTTTAAAGCTAAACTAAGTACGATACGAACCACTACCTTTGCCCGGCATGGCAACAATCGGACCGCGGCATCTCCACTCCCGACCGGCGTAGTGACCTCTAGCTTTGAGAATCCTTGAGCTGTGCTGTGCTAATGAAACTCTACTGCGTCTGGGTTTTTATGCCTTCTGCTTGGCAGGCAGGTAGAGGGTTAGCGCGGACCTGTAGGAGAGCGACGGATGGGGTGAGTGGGGAAACAAAGTGTAATGCACAGAATTATTATTCGACTTTGGGAATGAAACTGCTATATACAAGGCATGATTTAACTGAAGGAAAGTTAGTTTGTTTTCGTTTTTAGAGGTTTGCTACGGTCGGAGTTTGGATGGAGATGCTAAAAAAAATAGACATAAAAATATACACTGGGTCCGTAAAAATATACAAACATAAACATTGGCGCTCCGGTAGGGTTCATGGCAAGAAGTTAAGTTTACCAAAATGCAATAAGTGCACAAATCAAAAGATTAAATGTTCCAGCTAGTTTTTAAAGGGCTATATCACAGTTTAGGTTAGATTTTAAACTGGTTTGAACATCGGACATTTTTCATAAATAAACAAAGTCGTCACTTGTTAAAAATAAAAAATATCGTGTGTTTTTAACATCTACAACACAACTAAGCTGAAAAGGTGGTTTGGCTTTATGCCTAAAGAAATATTATATATTATTTACATTTTAAAGTGAAATCGCCATAAAGACGATGCTCTTCTGGTAGGTAAGAGTGCTGCCCTCAGGTTTTTTCTTCGATGGTGTTGAGGTGTCCTCACAACGAGCGTCTGATACGAGACCGCGTTTACACTCCACCACAAACTGGGAAGCGCCCTACGAAGGTCACCAACTTTCAGGAATTTGGACAGAAGAAGAAAGACTTCTACACTTCAACGTGCTCGAACTTCCAGCTATTCTTCTCTCAATTCAAGCATGGAAGAATCTTCTTCAAGAAAAGGTGATCACTGTCATGACCGACAACACAACAACAGTTTCTTATGTGAAGAGAGGGAGAGGAACAGACTCAGCAGCTATGACGCAGGATTCCTCAAGACTCTTCGAAGAAATATTTCTGAAGCTACAACCCAGACATATAGCAGGAAAGCTAAATGTACTGGCAGACAAACTGTCTCAACAGCAGTTCATTCCAACAACAGAATGGAAACTGGATCAGAAGATTTGTTAAGCTCTGTTTCAAAAATGGGGGAATCCGATGGCTGATCTATTCGTTACAAGATTCAGTCACCAACTTCTGAATTCTGTATCCCCCTTTCCAGACTCGAAACCTTGGTCAACCAACACACTGACAATCTCTTGAACAATGGACAGGGATGTCTGCATTTACATTTTCTGCATTCTCCCTGCTGCAAGCAACTCCCAAAAAGGTCAGACATTCTCAAGTAGAAACGACTCACAATATGCAAAATTCCAAAAGTTCTAAGAAAAGACTTCAATCTTGGCGAATTTTCGGTAGTCTATGTTGCTGGAGATGGAAAACTCAGCCGGTTATCTCCTCAGGCACTATCTACAACTCAAAACCCCACAAGTTTTGTCCTAGCACATTCGAATTCAAATTCTTGGAACTTTTGGAATTTTGCGTATTGTGTGTCGTTTCTAATGGCTACTACATTCCAAAGTGACCGTGTTGGCTTTCGGGGTGGTGGTTTGGCATTGTTTTATCGATCAAACCTTGAAATCGGAAATCTCCATTTTTCCCAAACTGCTGAGGCGTTAAACTGTTCTCTTCTAGGTCTTGACTTTACCTTAGTGCTTGGCTACATTCCGGATGGCAGGGATCAGGATGGGATTGATGCTATGTGCACTTTTCTGCGTTCCGCAGTTACCTCAGACAAACCGAATTTGATCCTTGGCGACTTTAACATGTCCCACATTGATTGGCAGAACTTTACTGTATCTAATTGTCGGTAGCAATCTTTTCTCGACTGTATTGCTGAACTTTGGCTTAGCCAATTAGTTACAAAACCAACCCGTGGAAACAGTATTCTTGATCTTGTCCTAGTTGACAATGACCGTATTGTTTTTGGTGTTGAGGTCACTAACCATTTCAGCACCAGTGACCACAACATGGTCCTGTTCTCTATAAATAACTCTTATGTGAGAAATAATATAAAATCCCAAACCATGATCTATTGATTGACCTCTCAATTCGTACAGGTATGATCCCTAAATCTTGGAAATCCCCTGTTTTTAAAAGCGGAAATGCTGCCGACCCAAAAAAACTATAGGCCAATCTGTTTAACCAGCATTTCTTGTCGAATCATAAAGAAACATCTTTTGACCTATCTCAAAATAAATGAGTCGATACCTCGTGATCAGTTTGGCTTCCTTCCCGGTAAATCAACTACTGTGCACCTTCTTTCATGTCTGGAGGACTGGCACTCTACACTTGATATAGCAGCCCCAACTGACATAGTCTTAATTGATTTTGCCAAGGCTTTTGATTTGGTAGTTCACACAAAATTATGTAGCAAGCTTTATGGAGTTGGCATCCGTGGAAAACTTCTTTCCTGGATTACTGATTTCCTTTCCCATCAACAACAAGCGGTCTGTGTGGGTAAAAGGATCTCCGACCCACTACCAGTTATTAGTGGTGTCCCGCAAGGATCAGTTCTTGGTCCTATTCTTTTTCTTCTGTATATCGCAGACCTCAAAAGTGAATACACTGATTGTAAACTGCCTAAATATGCAGATGATCTCACACTCTATAAGACCAATCAGATCACAACATTCTCCAATCGGAACTATCAAACATCGAGTCTTGGTCAAATACTTGGCAGCTCCCACTAAATAATAGTAAGTGCCATGCAATGCACGTTGGCAGAAACAATTTAAATCTACCATACTCTCTAAACTTCAATGTCCTGAATTCTGTAGAGTCTACTAAGATCCTTGGGGTGTGGTTTACCTGTGATTTAAAGGTGGCCACACATTGTAATTATATTGCTGCAAATGCAAAAAAAGGGCACATCTAATTAAAAGATGCTTCCTCTCTAAAGATCCTAAAACTTTGGTCTGGGCGTTTAAGGTGTTTGTCCGCCTGTTATTGGAATATGCCAGTCCAGCTTGGTCGCCGTGCTTGGTGAAGGACATAAAAAAGATCGAATCTGTCCAACGAGCTTTCACTAAATATTTTAGAGGTCGACCGAACTTCGGTTTCGGTTTTGGTTTCGGCACCGAAACTGGCAAATTTTGGGTTTCGGTTTCGGTTCTGGTTTCGGCCATAAAGTTATAACTCAGTTTCGGTTTCTGCCGAAACTAGTTTGACTTGTTTCGGTTATGGTTTCGGTTTCGGCCGAATCCTATACTGCAATTTCAGTGAAGCGGAAACCAAATTCCACCTCCCAGCAGTAGCTAGTTTAGAGTAACTAGGCTGCAGCCTACGAACGCACAGGGAGCGCCTTCACAGATCCTGCTCTCAACTGCCATGCCGTCGCTAATCAATAATAAAAACAATTTTTTTCAATCGAAATTCAATCATATTTATGGCTTCGTTGTGCTAGAGGGAATTTATGCTTTTATTTTCTTTACGTTTTCAAGCAAAGCTTATACTTATTGAAGGAAGCCCTTTTCCAGAGATCTGGACTTCCCTCGCCAACACGAATTAACGGTTATTTTATTAAAATAAGACTATTGTCCCCCAAAAATAAAATGCAAGCGAAAGTTTTGAAGTCTTCCTACATTGATAGTTTTTTTTTAATATCTGAAACATTCTGATGCAAGTGGATTTGCTCAGTGTAGGGCTGGAAATGGGTAAACCGGGCTGTTCCTTCCAATCTACAGTACACTATGTCTGCGAAAAACCACACATTCGTTATTTTTTTTAAATTTTATCCTTGCTTTTGCTTAATTATTAAAACTGATATTATTCAGGGTAAGGTTCTGGCTCCGGTTTCGGTAGTGGTTTCGGTTTCGGCCGAAACTGATATGCTGGTTTCGGTAGAGGTTTCGGTTTCGGCCGAAACCAAATGGCCAGTTTCGGTAATGAATTCGGTTTTGGCCGAAATTAAATAACTGGTTTCGGTAGTAGTTTCGGTTTCGGCCGAAAGTGAAAAACTTGGTTTCGGTCGATCACTAAAATATTTGCCTGGATTCTACAACCAATCTTATTCACTTCGCCTTGAAAGGCTTAAACTTGATTCACTCGAGCTGAGGCGTCTCAAGGCTGACCTTTGCCTCACCTACTCTTTACTTCATGGACTTACTGACTTAAATTATGAAAAATTCTTTTCCTTGAGTCACCTGACTCGTACTCGAGGACACACCTTTAAACTTAGCACTGATACCTTCCGTAGAGAACCATATAGACACTTTTTCTCGAACAGGACAGTCCCTGTCTGGCATTCCCTGCCATGTGCGGTTGTATCCTTGACATCTCTGGCAAGTTTCAAAAATAATCTCCGCAAGACAGACTTATCTGGTTTCTTAAAATGCTTTTGAACTGATTTTAGTCCCACTGTATTGTATACATTTTGTGATGTTTCTATCATATTACGTTATTTTTTAATTTTGGGCCTGGTGTAAGTGGAGCATATTGATCCCTTCCTTGAACCCCACAGTTTTTCTGGCTGTGAAAATGTATTAGTATTATATTATTATTATTATAGGTAAGCGTGTTGCCAATCTCAAGGTGGAATTCATCCTGCTGGCGCCCCTTTGGCCTGCAGCTCCATGGTTCATAGACCTAACAGAATTGAAGAAGGAAGACCCAATCCCTCTTTCATTGCCAGAGTTCATCCTTATCCAACACAACGGAAGGATGACCCACCCGTGTAGCTATTGATCTTCACGGTTGGAGACTCTTGACAAAAAATTTTCAGTCTGAACGCTTTTCTACTGAGGTTATAGAGGCTTCTCTGCCACTGGAAATCTGCAATCCTGAACTACGAAACCAAATAAAATTTGGTTCTTCTGGTGAAATTCAAGAAAAATTTCAACCCAGTTAATCTTCTGAAACCATTTTTTATTGCCACGAAAATATTCATTACCTTTTATTTATAGCAGTCCCCCCCCCCATGGAGCTCTATTAACCCTAGTTTTAAAATTCGGCTTTCCTGCCATGCTCGTAACGCATTGCGCAGGACCGGAAGTAGCTCGGTCATATATAACCGGGTTGGACCGGAGCGCATCATCTTTCTTCCTAGGCATTCGCACCAGTCGGTTGTCCCAGGAGCTCTAGCAAATCATCGATCCAATGGATTCACCGATCCTCAACCCTGGTCTTCACTACTGGTGGGGGATCGTCCACCTATCCCGGGAAGGGGGATTCGATCCCTTTCCTCAACACAGCCGGAAGGAGGATACTTCGATCTTCACCATACGATTCCGGTTCCTGTGCCCCTTACCATCTATTAATGATTAAGGGTGTGCCCAGCGTAACCGTGGCTTGGTCGGCACCTTCATGGGGGATCGAGGCTGATTCCGATCCCCATTCCGCCGGATCGTGTTTACGATTCCTCGCGATGCCAGCACGTTTGTTTCACATTCACTTGCGACGACATCGATTGCGGTCTCCTTCCTCACGCAGGCTTCTGTTCTGCCTTTCCCCTCGGTTTCTATGGTCCTCGGGTTAGAGAACTGGGGGAGGGGGGGGGACCAATGTCTACCTCTGCAACTGACGTTAGTTGCCACTTGCATGTCGAGCTTTTGTCTGGACTTGGTTCAGTTTCTCTTACTGGCGGTTCGATCCCGCCACTATCAATGGACTGGAACGGGCCTCTTAGCCTTCCGCCAAGATTCTTCCCGTGTCGCCATTGCCATCTGCTGCTGGATCTATGGGCTACAAGACAAGAAACTACGATCCTAGTACTCGATCCGTCGTCTCGATTCCATTCCTGTTTGACATCAGTACGCCTGAAGTAGGCCCTTGCACGATCTGGGCCCTTGGCGGACTGTTATCCGCAGCCTTCTTGGATCACTACACGACTGATTCCTGTAGCTTCCAGCCCTTGTAGGACCTGGTTTGGTCTGATCCCGCCTTCTTTCACCGACACCAAAGCTCGAACTGGGCCCATACTCCCAGCCTGATCCCTTTGCGGATCGCGTTTCAGCTGTCAACCTTCTTGACGTACGTGCATCAGTTCCTGTCGAAGACTCTCATCCAAGCCTCTTTCAAGGTTTATGCATCAACGACAATCAACAATCTCTCTCCTCCTGGCTACCCGCTGCGCATGTAACTGCGCAACCTCCATAAAGGCCCCTGCACGATCTGGGTCCTTTGCAGGCTACGTTCCACTGTGTTCCTCCCATCCCGAGCGTCGCCTTTGTAGGACCTATGTTTGGTCCGACTCCGCCTCGTGTCACAACCATGATAGCTTGGACTGGGACCATGCACCCAGTCTGGGCCCTTTTTCGAGGACACGATCCGCCAGCTGTCTGCTTTCTTGCCGTCAATGCATCGGTTCTTGCTGATCGTCATCTTGTGATGCGGTCTCAACTTGAACACACTGAAAATTTTTCTCCGGCCTGCTACCCCCTGTGCACGTGTCTGCGTAGCCTCTATTCGTCAGCTTTCTTGCCATCGACGCGTTGGTTCCTGCTGATCGTCGTTTTATGGTACAATTTCAAAGATTCTTCTCCAGCCTACTACCCTCTACGCACGTATCTGCGCAGCCTCCATGGTATAAAACCTGAACATACCAATCCATCGGATCTTTTCTTTGCTAACCACTCCACGACAAGGTTGTGCTGTCCCAGAACGACCGAGCGATCCCCACGGATCCACATGAGCCTCGATTCCTCTACCGAGCCTCACTTCAGCTTCGTTAATGCATTTAGTCTTCGGTCCGTCGCCCTTCAGGAGCATCAATCCCTCCTTGAGGATCGAGTAGGATCAGCACCGCCTTTATAGGACCTGTGTTGGGTCCGATCCTGCTTCATGTCACGAACGAAACGGCTCGAGCTGGGCCCATGCACCCGGCCTGGACCCTTTCGCGAACCACGATCCGCCAGCAGTCTGCCTGCTTGACATCGATGCATCGATTCTTGCTGATCATCATCGCATGATGCTGTTTCAACTAGGGAATGATTGAAGGCTCTTCCCCAATGCGGCACTTACTCATCAATAGTGACATCGTGCCTTTAAGGACTTTTTGGTATTGCGTATTTTTGTTGTGAGTATTTTTTCCCCAAAAACCAAAGTAAAACGGCAGTGATGTCGATCTATAAGATCGTGCCTTTCGCCACGATTTCCAGGGATCTACATGAGCTTCGATCCCTCTTTGGATTTGGACATTTACCCACAACAAGCACACCGTGTACCGATCCTTCACCTCAAGACCTGCCATGCAGGCCGCCGATCCATCGTCACTTCCTTCTCCGCCCTTTGGCACGGGTACATCGTTTCCTAAGGGGATCGTCAGCTACAACCCTTTCACCTGCTGGCTGTTCCACAGTCGACTCGGGTGTCTCCTTCCTGTGGTTCGAACCCGAACTAATCCAGGCTCAACACTGTTTTCCTGTGTTGCCAACCTCACTTTCCTTCGTCTTAAGGGATCGTTCCTCGGTTCCAACTACGATTCCCTCACCATTCCTCATTCCTGTCTCACGATTCAGGCCTGGCTCAAGGCTAGGCCCGGTTTCTCCTCTCCATCCCACGTTTCATTCCTTCCGCTCCATGGGATGGTCTTTCCAACTTCGATTTCTGCCACAAGGCCTCTGATTCGATTCATCTTCGATTCCCTGCTCTGTAGGCCTACAGCGCTATATATCTCCCGACATACTTCGAGTCTCTTGCTTCGCTGCCACACGATTCCAGCTTTGACTATGGAACATCCCTGTCTACAACTTTGCACTTATGGCTGTGCACTCAAACACTTGATCACAGAAGGGTGAGGCTCGATCCCGGTGTCGAGGCCCAGCACCTCAACAACATCGTGTCAACATGTCTTCAGAATCCAGCATTGCTGCTTCACCTACCGGTTCTTCATCTTTACGACGGGAGTCGTTCGCATCCATTCTCTATGCTGCTCCACGATGCGGCGGTTCTTCCATTGTTCTTCGTTCGACGATCCTCGATCCCACGATCCTCTGCTCCTACGATCGTCGAGCTGCCGTTCCTCACTCCGTTCCTTGGGCCCCTCACATCATTAATGTCTAGGGTGGGCTCTTGGTTACTATCCGGGGTGGCTCGTTCCGGCTTTAGTTGCACTGCAAATGGATTGGCTCTACTCCATTGGAGGACAATCCCTTGGCAACGATCCTCTACTCGATTCACCGTCCGTCAGTCCATCATTCCTCACTATTTTCCTTGAGACCCTTCACAACCTCTAGTGTGTGGGCATGTTCATGGTTCGTTCCCAAGGCGGCTCGGGACATCTCTACAACTACTCTACAGTTGGGTGGGTTCTGTGGCGATCCACTTGGGATCGACCCACCAGATGACGGCCTTTCATCAACGATCCGTTTGGTGACGATCCTTCTACTCGATCCGCCATCCCTTCGACCTCCGTTACTCGCTCCGTTCCTTGCTCCGTTCCTAGGGCTCCTACACGTCCTCTGGTATGTGGTGTGCTCTTGGTTCCTGTCCACGGCGGTTCGTGACGTCTTTACGACCGGCCTGCAGTGTAAGGGCTTTTTGGCCAAAACCGTTTTGGAGAGGATACCGGGACTCCAGCTGTCAAAAAAACCTCCGGGAAACTTCGTTTTAACGAACTCTCAATTTTTTTTCTCCAAGACATGGTGCCCCCCCCCCCTCCCGCCCCTGACTTGTCCGACCTCCAACTTCAAACAACTGTATCTGCAGGAGTTACCAACAGAAATGGTCCATCATAGAATTTCTTAATAGGCACAAATTTGAACTTTCATTTTACGAAAACAGAACTCAAAATTTCCCTCTAGTTCGCCACCTACAAGTTTAAGAAAAAGTCACCAAACTGTGCCGCGACGCACTCACTTCCGGTCATCGTAACTCCAACTAATTTGTACAAATGTAATTATTTCTTTTCGATTCTAATAGGCATAAAGCCGACCAAGTTTAGCTTAGTTGTGGAATAGGAGGGGCTTCCTTTGCAAAGGTACTTAACCTCGTAAATAGGATGTGAACATGTCGAATGTGATATTTTTTATCTGGTTTGTAGCATGCACAAATATATGAAAAATTTCCCACTTCCATGATAACTAAGTTCTGCCACTGCAAAGTTAATGCCCCAACTTTAAATGCGTTCTAGCATTTTTGCACTACGATTAATTATTTACTCTTTTATTATTTTAACTTGCCCCCAGAACCCTACTACGTGCTTGAACTTCAAAAAAATATTTAACGGCAAATTTACCAGACGCAATTTTTAATGTAAATATTACCACGAAAATCGCCGAGGGTGACCACCCAACAATTCCCAATGCAATACTAGCTTGCCCATTCTTCTATTAAAGCAATCCATTAAAAAGATCTGTTTTCCAAAGCCAAAAACAAGTATTCTGTAAACGCGGTCTCGTATCAGACGCTCGTGGTGAGGACACCTCAACACCATCGAAGTAAAAACCTGAGGGCAGCTTTCTTCCACACCAGAAGAAAAATCGTCTTTATGGCGATTCCACTTGAAAACATGTAAATAATGTATATTTCTGTTGGCATAAAGCCGAAACACTTTTCAGCTTAGTTGTGTTTTAGATGTTGTCAACACACGATATTTTTTATTTCTAACAGGTGACGACTTTGCTTATTTATGAAAAATGTCCGATGTTCAAACCAGTTTCAAATCTAACCTAAACTGCAATTAGCCCTTTAAAAAAACTAGCTGGAATATTTAATCTTTTGATTTGTGCACTTAATGCATTTTGGTAAATTTAACTTCTTGCCATGAACCCTACCGGAGCTCCAATGTTTATGTTTGTCTATTTTTATGGACCCAGTGTATGATTTTATGTTTATTTTTTATAGCATCTCCATCCAAACTCCGACCGTAGCGAACCTCTAAAAACGTAAACAAACTAGCTATCCTTCGTTAAAAACATGCCTTGTATATAGCAATCCGTTTCCCAAAGTCAAATGTTTATTCTGTGCATTACACTTCGTTCCCCCCCCCCTCCTTCAATAGTTGCGATGCTTAACGTCGTAGTTTATTTTAATAGGCCTAAAAATCACGTTGTTATGAGTTGAAAACTCACTTGCACATTCAAAGCCAGGCCTCTAAGTTTCAAGTCGGCAATTCCCTTTGTCAATTCGAATCCAGCCAACCAAAACACTACTTCAATTCCGTCAGCCAGTCAGAGCGCTCAAGCTACCCCGGTCGTCCGCGCTGCTACTCCAACTTCCGGTAGTGACAGCTCGGCCGATTTGGGTCAGTCTCTCCTCCTCCAGATGTCCGACTCTCTTCCCCGCACCCCCCTCCGAAGCTATCCTCGGCGTCCGCGCCGACTTCCGGTAATGAGTATATAACCCCAAACCCAGAGACACTCGTTAGCACAGCTCAAGGATTCTCAAAGCTAGAGGTCGCTACGCCGGTCGGGAGTGGAGATGCCGCGGTCCGATTGTTGCCATGCCGGGCAAAGGTAGTGGTTCGTATCGTACTTAGTTTAACTTTAAAAGTTTATTTTTTTGGACTTTACGTCAAAATTTATAGTTTAATGTTAACTAAACCTCGTAGCTTTAGAAAGTAAATTTATGGAGTGTCAAGCCAAACGGCATTTCGGACGTTGGCAGCCATAATTTAAGGGTTCACGGTCCCTTACTAAAAACCAGCTTTATTTTTCGTGTTTCTTTAAACGCAGTTTAATGTAAACAGGGACGGTTTGATCTTCGTGGAAGGTTGCTTTGATTAAACGCTCGGGTCCACTTTATAAGTAGCCGCGGCTCTATAATTTAAGGAGTTGACTTATCAACAGCAACTCTGGGAGGTTTAATGCTTAGTTAATTCACGGTTGAAAAATAACTGTCATTTAGGTCTACTATTACTAGACAGCCGAGGCTGTTCGTAATTTAGAGGGCTCTTTTGCGAAATCCCCTTGTGCCTACTCATTTCACTTTTTCTATTTGAAAATGTTTTAACTGAACATCGTGTTTGTTCTAGTGTTGAATTTTATTGTAAATTCCCCGTGTTATTTATAAACTAATCCAGTTGTAAATTTGCCAAATGTAAATGTAAAGTGCGTTTTGATTTTTAACATGTTTGTTCAAAAATAAAACCAGGAGTTTAAAACCCAGTTGGTTTACTCGTCTATCGTTCGCTAGAAGTAAGAAATTAAGACAATTCTCTTAAACTTAGCTTAGCTAGCCTAATTTTCCCACCTTGGTGGCAGCGTTACCGCTTATTATTACAGTTAGCCTACAATATTAGGACAAGTGTAGCTCCATTCCCTACGCCGGGACTGTAGCTGTTGTGCTTATTTGAAACAAAAAGTACCCCAAAGTAATAGTAAGAAGATCAAGTTACACCAGGCGAGCGGCGATACTACAAGCACCTACCCCGTCGTAGCATCCGCCGTTACAAATGGTGGCAGCGGTGGGATGAACAGGTGCTGTTCCTTCAAGCGTTTCCCCCCTGCCATGCTACTATGCCATTTGTGTTGAACAATTCTTCAACAACCGAGATGTCCGTGACTGCGAAACCATAGTCACAGAAGTAGACGCCCGCATTGTAGTCAAAATCAATGCCGAAGCAGACGTCCGCATTGCCGCTAAAATCAATGCAATTCCCGATGCCCGCACTGCCGACAAAAACAGTGCCCGTCATCAGCGCCCGCAACTAACCCGTTCCGGAGCCGAGAAGCCAGGATCGTAGACGTCCCCCCCCCCCCCGTCTTGGAAATCAACAAGCCGTGGACCGTAAACAGCGAGGAGGATTTCACCACTCGTGGGAAGAAAGCTCCGTCGCCGTATTCAGTGGACCTTGGACAACGCCAACCATCGTCACAGTGAAGTAGGCCTTCAACCAGACGTCCTACTGCAAGTAGAAGTGTGCTAGCCAATTCATTCGTCAGGTGGGAAGTTTGGATTTGGACTAGACTGACCGCACAGTGATTGTGTACGGGGTAAGTGTGCATAGGATATGCTTAAGGCCGCCAAGCCGAGTGTTATAATTAAGAGCCTTTTAGGTATTTTAGTTGTTTATACACCTGAGTGCTAGGAGGTCTAAAATAAGTATATTTCTTGCTAAAACCTACCGTAGTTGGGAGAGAAGTGTTTTTAGTAACTCGCTCTGCTCAATTTAAAAGTAAAATTAATTTGCGGCTGCATTTTAATGAAGTTTCATTTATAAGAGTTTTATTTTGAAGCTTAAAGTTAAAAACGTCAACATGGACGATTTTGAAGACGTCATTCGTGACATACAGTATAAAGACCTTAAAAAGGCCTGTTTGAAATTAGGCTTAACCGTAACGGAGACAAGACATGAATCCGTAACTATTTTGAAAAATGCCGTCGAGGAAGAAAGAATTTCCGTTGACGAGCTCTCTGACGAATTAGCCCCGGCTATAGAGAAAAGAGAAGCTATAATTTTGCAAAAGAAAGAGTTAGCAGCCAAAGAGCAAGAGCTCGCGCTGAAAACAGAAGAATTAAGGTTAAGAGCTTTAGAAATGGCGGATGTAGAAAAACGCCGAGCTCACGAGGCAGCCGCCGTCGATAAACGTATGGCGCACGAACTAGCGTTACGGGACCAAGAGGCCCAAATCAGGGATAGAGACGCTCTACTAAAGGAGCAAGAAGCACAAAATAGCGAACGCGCTAGTGCTCGTGAATTGGTAAAACTAGAGAAGCAGATCGAACTAGCAAGGCTAACGGCTGCAAATCTCAATGTTAGTTCAAACTCAAGTAGTGGTACTGTAACTCCCCCAATTCATAGTGTTCCCGTAAATAAACCGGGTAAAATTGCTGACGCTGTCAGACTTGTAAATAAATGGACTTCCGAATCGGAAATTAATAGTTTTCTAAAAATATTTGAAAAAACTATGGAGACACAGCGTATAGACAAAACAGAATGGGTCGTCGGACTACAGCCCCTTCTCGGCGAACTTTTGATTAAAGTGTGTGATCAAATGTCTGTTTTAGAAATGCATGATTATGAATTAGTCAAAATCAGGTTACTTGAAAGGTTTGTCCAAACTAAGG
This sequence comes from Lithobius niger, assembly GCA_023313725.1. Lineage (NCBI taxonomy): Eukaryota > Metazoa > Arthropoda > Chilopoda > Lithobiomorpha > Lithobiidae > Lithobius > Lithobius niger. The sequence goes on from JAHWFP010007220.1 coordinate 18,426, forward strand.
AAGCCGTACAAGCTCAGTTTCGTTCACTTGAACGTGGCCCCGAACAATTGTTCCACGAACATGCGTTCGCACTCGAAACCCTATTTTCAAGATGGGTGTCCCTAGCTGAAATTAATGGCAGCTACGACAAGCTAGCTAATTTAGTTATGCTTGAACAATTTACTAAATCATGTCCTATTGCACTGCGCAAGTGGTTGCCGGACCGAATTAAACTTGGTACGTTGACTGAAGCAGCCAAACTTTGTGACGAGTTCACAACCAGAAATAAACAAATTTCTGCCGATATGGCCCTTAAAACAGGGAAAGCACAAGCTAGTGCTCCGTCGTCTAGTCAGACTTCTAAAGTCTTTTCTAAACATAAACAAACTCGAAATGTATTAGCTAACCCGGTTGGGACTAATAATAGCAGTGACAGTGTAATTAGCTCTGATGCTAACACTGATAAAACCGACAATGTTAAATCTAACAATGTTAGAACGTGTTACGTGTGCGGCTCGGCCTCGCACTTCCGCAATCGCTGCCCCGAACTTAACAAAGCTTCGGCATCCGTTAATGCATGCTTCCTCGTAGGTAAATATGCCCTAACTATTTTAAAATCCAGCACTATAGATGCTAGTGTGGGAAAGCGTAACATTAAAGTTTTGTGCGATTCCGGGAGCTCAGTTTCAATCGTTAGTGCCAAACTGGCCAAAGGTTGGCCACGCCTAAAGCAAAAACGTAAGTGTCACACAATCCTAAGCAGCGACATAGTGGTCTTAGAACAGGTACACTTGGGTATCAAATTAACGAATGGAGCAATGTTAAAAACAGTGGCTTGCGTTTCTAAGGCATCTAGGCCTATTTTCGATGTGGTTTTGGGAATCCCAGGGATTAATTTGTTAAACCAAACTGTAAACCAGCCTCGAGATTTTGCCCCCAACGCTGCAAATGTGTCAGCCCCCCGAGCGCGTCAATCAAAAAAGCGCGTACGTAAACAGACCCCGCCCAGCCCCCCGGGAGTGGTCAAGTCCCAAGCGTCTCCAGACTCTCGGACGCCTAACGAGCGGCAACCAATCGTCGTTCGGTCGCCAAGTACCAAAGTTTTGAATGGGAGGGATCTCATTACAAATCCTTCTGGCCAGCGCCAAGTACAACAGCAACAAGTGGAAACTGTCCACGCCCCAACGATCCTCGATTGGCTACAGTGTCGCCATAAGGTCAAAACACCTCCAAGATGTGAACTGAAACGCAGTTTCTCAGATAATGATATGAGCCGAAGTGTGTTCATGTCCAGTTGGCCAGAAATTAACGAAACCAGCTTCGCAAGTTGGCTGGTGTCACGAAGTAAATCGTCCCCTAACCTAAAAGTTAGTAAAGACAGCTAGACTGATTTTAAACTAAATTAAATCGGTATGCCAGTAGTGAAAACTTAAATGCAGTTTTTTTTTCTGATCCTTTTTTACATTGGGACCCGATGTTTTGTTGCTAAGCTTTTATCTTGGATAAAAAGGTGTAATTTTTGTGCTTGATCACCACAATTATGACTCTTTAAACTAAAATAATTGTTTTTTAGTTGAAACTATGGTTGTAATGCTAACCTAACCTAAAATTAAAATGTAGTTTTACCAGTAGGGAGTAAGTAAAACCTTTGAATGGTCTCCAAACTGAACAACTAAAACTTGTGTAGTTGTTTTTCCCTAAACATAGTTTTTTTGTGCAAGCTGGTGCAAGCCACCCAGTTTAACCCTAGTAGTGTGTAAATTTTCTACAAGTTGAGTT